>BPLR01012043.1:0-28875 GCA_021605095.1 Caerostris extrusa | reverse complement strand
ATCCTCCTCCCCGACTAACCCCCACTCACTCTCCTCCTCCTCCCCCCTGATCCGGTAACAACAAACAAACAAACACATTGCCAAAGAAGTCTTGCCACCCTTTTATCAGGTTGAATAAACACTGAAGCGTGAACCCACGTAATTCCGTTGAGTCTCGAAGCGTATCAGAAGCGGGTCCTTAATTATGAGATTACTTCTAGCCTTGGAAAAACGCCGCCAGACTTAAAGGGAAGTGAAAACTGCAACGCGGAATATAAGTTTTATACTTTATTTGCAACTAATATGGGTTAGTACTTCCTTCTGAATACAGGAAATAAACAAAGGATATATTAGAATGTTTAGAATTCTAATATAATAATCTATAGCAAGACATAATCTATAAGCAAAATGTGGCCCACTCTTTTACTGGTGATCTACTTTACTATGACTATTTTAGTTTTAAAGTGGCGGATAATTTTAAATGTATTATCATAAAGAAATTGCAGAAAAGTTCAATGCCAATTTCAATGTGTAAATTGAAGAGATTGATAATTTGATTAACCTTCAAGAATTTGTTTTTCAAATAAGTGAAAGTTCTGATAGATTTTTTTTTTTTTGTTTTGCAACATGGCAGTGCGTTTTCTATAAAAATGTGTCAAAAACCGTACCTCACATATTCTAAACAATACCATTAGTCTACACGTAAAAAGAATGAGAATCAGCAAATAAATGTGTTCTATCATTAGAAAATTATAACAGTAAAAAAATCAAACATCTTTATAACAATAAACAAAAGTTGTAATCAATCGGAAAATAAATACTGCTTCCCAGATGAAAATTTATGAATAATTTATCGCTAGGCTTCGCGAAAAATCGAATTAAATATTAAAATAGTTAATTAATGCAAAATTCGTTGTTTCATACTTATTTTTATTGATTTTCAATGAAAATCACGATAAAACCTAAATGAAATAAGTAAATTGTGAAAGATAATTTTCATGGTTCTTTTGATGAACCTTTCATAAGTCACAATCAACCCAAATGACTATTGAAAAATAAGAAAACATTTCAAAATACATCCACTTTAAGAAACAGATTTTAAGCTGCATCTTCTAAAATTGATTTTGTACTGATTGTATATTTATTTCATTATGATAAATTAATTCATTGGAAGGGGAAATTTCTACAAACACCTCTATCTTCCAAACTGAACTTCTTGATATTCAAAAGGCTCAAAGTTTCTGGGAAAACTTTTAAATATTAGATACTTTTATCATTAAATACTCAATTTGAATTGTGGTATGTAAACTTGAATGACAGACAGTCATTCAAGTTTATATACCTTCCTGAAACTCCTATCTAATATCCAGACAAATATAGTACAAGCACTTAAACAGTGGCACCATCAAATTGTTTTGGATCGCAGCACATACAGGCCATTACGACAATGAGCATGCAGAAAGCCTTGACGCAAGTTTTGACGTAATAAACACAGTAGCAACTTTTCTTTAATACTTTTCTAGTAATAGCTCATTTCATATCTTTAAAAATCACTTAAATATTAGACGATTAGTAATGAGACTAAAATCACAGTTATATACAAATACTTTAGGACGAAAACAATTTTTTGAAAAGTTATAAATGTAATTAGAAGAAAAAACGATTATATTTATTAATGATCATATTCTTTTACCATCTATCTCAAAAGATTCAACTTTTCAAGATTATTTAAAAACTCTACTGTGAAAGCAGTTAATGCCTTCCTGCATAATAAATAACATTCCATTATGCAACTATTTGCCATTATTTGAGAATTTTGGCTTCTTAAAAATCTTTTCTTTACACAGACAATCTTGCATTGTGACACAGAAACAAAATTTACAATTCATGGATAAAAATGTACAATTATTCTTTACACATACAATATTATAACATACTATACATGGAAAATTATAAATGTAACAGACTTTACACTACATCCTTTTAAGAAAATGAACCATTAAGCATCCTATGAAATCGTTACCTGCAAAACATTAAAACTGAATTATGAACTTAATAAAATGTTAAATTTTTAATGAAATATAAAAATTTAGAAAAGCATAATATCTATATATTTAATAAATTTAATAAATATGTATAATTTAATTTATCTAATATCTTTGTAAATTAATTTATTTAAGATAAAACTGTTTACTAATCCAGTTTATAATAAAATTGAATAAAAATACAAGAAGCCTATATATATAAATAGTTCATACGCTTAATAGAGAAAACCTGAAAACATTTTAAATTTTTCATTAGAATATAAAAGTAAAAAAGAAATCAAATAAGTCACAGAAACATTTAAAATAGATCGTTTTAGCCAACAATAAATTTAATTGTTGGATATGCATTATATAATTATTTTCTGCTTGATAATACAAATTAATTACTTTTTTAAATTTATTATTGATATGAATAATTAAAAATTTGACGTTTATTTTTTAGTAATATTTTCCATTCATCAACTTCATCATTTAATAAATCTTCTATGATTTTTCGTAATCATAAAAAATGTTGATGCAATTTTAAAGTATTTGTATTTTACTTAGTAATTTTTAAACTAAATTTATAGTAATTCTGTTCTAAATAATCATATAACGAAACTTTTTTATGAAAAGGGAGTATATTTTTTTAGTTATTTTGAGTGATTTTATAGTCATTGCTTTTTTTTTTACGAACATAAAATTAAAATCTCAACATAAGAAAAATTAAGCCAAAAAACGAAAACTGAAAATTGTATTGTGCAATCTGGCATTCAATATCAGCATGGTTGGCCAAGTAATCACATATAATTTACAAAGCGGCATCCTGTCCTTTGTGAAAAACCATACTAAAAAAATAAATATTTTCGGGCAGGTGCTTTAGCTAATTTTTATCACAATACCGGATATACTTTTGATAAGATATTACACATTTAGTTCTTATTTAATATTCTTTACTTAAATACTGTAATTTTATCGTACCTTGACCTTTTTCCCTATCTTGTTGAATAAATTGTTTGACGAGCAAAAAAAAAAAAAATTTCTTTAACACTGATTCATAAAGGACATATTTTTGTATATCAAAGGAGGTGTAATTATTTGAATGAAGCAATTTTAAAACATTTTATCTTTTTGATGAAACAAAACGTTTTAAAATCAAATTATTTAAAATATAAAATTAAATTAAAAATTTTGTTTATTTACAATTTGAAATATAAAATTTCTACAAAATTTCCTATACATATTTAAACATGTAAAATATCAGTACATTATATCAATAAATTTTTGGAGGATGTATTATTTTCATACTATGTTGAGATTATAATTTTTCAATATCAACAATTTATAATACTGTTTTAAATTCCATTATTAATCGATTACAATTTATAATCTCTTTAAATTGAAATACAAAGAGATTTTCTTTAAAATGAAATATGCATTAATGAAATTTTAAATTTAAATTTATAAAAAAATATTAAAATATCGATTAACATGAAAATAATGGATTTTTTTCGTATATGCTGTAAAGATAAGCCATTGTTTAATTGAATAAAAATTTTAAATAAAATTTCAAAAAGCTACACATGGAGAATATCGAGAATTATTTTTAAAGATTACATAAAGATTTATAGTAATGAAAGATGTATTGAAATCTATTTGAAAAGATACATATTTTACTCCAATAAAAACTTTTCAAATATCTGCTGTAATTATATTTATTAAGTAATAATAGATAATAACATATATATAAACATCTATAATATTTAAAATAGTCGTTAAAATTTAATACTTAAATAGTACTGATGTTAGAACATATTCATGCAACTTTTGATAATATCTATTATCAGGAAATATTAAAATTTATCCTAAATTATTAAAAATTATAAATACTATGTATCTATTCTAAACTATAAGGCGCAATATTATATTTAAAAATATTTATTTCACTTCCATTGTATTTAAAAATATCGTATATAATTTTTTATTAAATAAATAGTAAGACTTTTTCCAATTTTTTTTTTAGCGTATCCTGAAGACAGATTAAGTTGTAAAACATTTCGAACAGTAGTTTATATTCGACGAAAACAAAGTCAATCAATATTTTACTACGTTATTAATTAGGCAATTGAGAAAAAAAGATTCTAAACCAATTATTTTATTACATTATTCTTTAGGAAATTGGGAAAAATTGATTCTAAAAATATTTTATTCTTATTCTTTAGAAATTAAAATTGATTCTAAACCAATTATTTTATTACGTTTTCATTGAGCAACAGGAAAATGATTCTAAACAAATTATTTTATTGCGCTATTAATTAACTAATTAAAATATATATTGCATCGCAATGCAATCATTTTATACTTGAAGGTATTATAATGCAATTGGAGTAAATTTACCTACCCTTGGATGTAATTCCTTGCATTTTATATTTCAAATAGAAAATGTTCTGCGTAAGGAAAACGGAAAATAAAATACCAGGACAAAAAGTTCCAAAATTATTTTGTGTTGCCAAACTATTTCTACCAAAAAAAAAAAAAAAAATTATCCTGAACTGATTTCGATATTCAGAATTAATTATCCCAGAAATTAAAGCTGTTTTTTTAAAATAAATTTATCGCTTTAAATGGTTAACGTTGTTGATAATTTTATATATTTATAAATTTTTGAGAAATGATATTTTTATTGCATAAAATTCAGTGATTGGTATTGATTCAGAAGATTCAAAGTTAATTTTAGATTTCTTCTTCTTCTTTTTTTTTTTTTTTTTTTTACCTCGAGAGCATACTTTCAAATTTATTTATTAGCATTCAAAAACAAATGTATACTACATATCATTCTCGAATATATTTTTTTCAGAACTATAAGTATAATCAATATCTACAATCACAATCAATTTCTTAAAATTTGAGATCATGTATCACTAAAGATATCACAAAAAATTTCCTTTCTAGGCACGATGTATTTGAAATTGTTTATGAATATCAATATTTTATTTTTTAAAAGCAAAGGACAAAACATAGAAAACACAAGAAAAAAAAAAATTCTTATTAAGGGTTTATAGAATTCTTATTTATTCTTATTATTTAAATTCTTATCATTCTTATTAATATTTTATTATAAAATTCTTATTATTTATTATTCCAAAACTCAAGAAAAATTGATTCTCAAGTTTCTTTTCAAGACTCAAGAAAAATATAGAAAAATTCTTGGAATGGAACAAACTTGATTATGAAGAATGAATTTTGATGTCTTATAAGGGATTAAATTAAAAAAATTTAAGTTAATAAAATAATATTTATCAATATGAAAATTAGATACGCTAAATTTATCATTAACAAAGTTATTTTGAAATTGCCTTTTATATTTTAATTACTAAAGACAATCTAAATAAAATAAATGATTCTTTCAAAAATACGATACCGTGCTCATATCAATTTAAAGATAATTAAGAAATGATTTTCAAATATTCATAAGATAAAGACGATTCAGAAGTACATAAAAACACGGACGTCATAACTTTGTCGAATTCGGAATTATAACACAACGAAAAAGTGCGCATGTTTATGTAACCCTTCATATTCTACCACCTGCTCCTGCGAAGTGAAGGTGATTTTCACTTCCATTGTGAGTGAGCGTGAGAACTTAATAGACCTTTTTTTGCTTGCTCGTAAAAAAAAAAAAACCTCCCTTATAAAAGTAGTACGATGACCTAAATTTCAGGAGGGAATACGATATAGGCTTTTTTTATTTTCAAAAAGAAAATGATCAGTTTTTCATACTACAAAAATCAGTTAATCTTATAATGTTTATATACAGCAAATTATGATAAAAATTAAAACATAATAAATAATTTAAATTTAATTTTCAATGCAAGTTTTCTAAAATGAAAAATAACATAATTTTATACATTAATTATATGTTGGAAGAAAATAGATTAATATTCAAATATTCATAATATTTAATTTAAAAATTTTATTACTTTTTAATATTTTACGAGTTATTTTGGATTTTTTTTTAACCAAGGAAAAAAATAAAGATTCCTTATAAGTTGTTGTTGTTTCGTTACCTAAGACTTAATTGGAACTTACAATAGAAACAAAAAGGACATTGAAACAAAATTGCAAAGGAAAAAACCAGACATTCTTAACAAAAGCGATTAAAGGGCCTAAAAAACAGCTAAAAAAAATGTTACATTTTCTAAGTATAAAAATTTAAAAAATTAGAAGCACCTAATAAAAGTCCGTGTGATCAGGACATGATTCCTTATACGTAATAAATGAGATTTCACGTAATCTTACGTAGTAAAAAAGTCAAACTGATTTCTTAAATAATTAAATGAATTACTATTTAATTGTAATTTATTTGTAGGCAGTAAATAAATTGAAATATTTAATGCAATAATTTAAATGTAATAAATATAAATTGAATCCTTTATTGAGACATCAAAGCATAATTTTAGAACCAGATATTCACAAAAATTTACTTTAAGTCCTTTTATATCATTAATTTAATTTCTTTAATAATAAGAATATTTAAAGTCATTTATTTTATTTCATTTCTTTATTTATAAGAATAATCAAAGTCATTTTTTCCCCTTACAATAATCAGTTTTGTATACAGTTAAAGGGAAATATTAAAATAGCAATAATAAATTTGCTTTATAAACAGTTTTTCTACCAAAAATGATGTAATTTCAATCAAATAATGGGGTGGGAGAATTCTATTCAATAATGACAGTACACTGTGCACAAACAATAAATCTTGAATGAATGCTAAGCAAAAAGCGCCATAAACTGAAAAAAAAAGGAAAATAATCATTTGAACTCTTCGCATCCCCTTTACTAAATAAATGATAAATAATACTGATAATTTCGAACTGAAATGATAAAAAAAAAAAAAAAAATCTAATTTTAAGTCAATATTGTGATTTTATAAATGACCTTTCTGGGTTATTTTATCTGTTAATAAGAGAAAGTAATAACAATATTTAAAGTCGAACAAAAGTTTTAATTAAAAAATTACTCGAAATTTAAGATCTTGAAATTGCATCGTTCTTATTGAATTTTTTCATTCAAACAAAGAAATTGGAAGCAATAAGAGCATCGGAGAAGAGCACTCTAACTTCCTTATACGCTTATCATATAAACAATAACAAATGGGCACTGTTGTTTTAAAAGTTAGTATACAAAGGACAAGGATGCTGAAAATAAAATTATCAATAGATTAATTGTTGGAAGACGTTATTTAAGAAATACATAGTAGTGTTTTTAAAAAATCGTTTTACTGAAATGAAACTTTTGTTAATTAAAATCAAGCTGAATGATCAAAATTATTTGATAATTTTTTAAAATCTTTTTAAATGAAAAATTTATAAAATTTTAATTAAAAAATAATAAAGGAATAACAGCAATCTTTTCCAATTAGAAGAAATAAACATGCTTCTCATAACATAATATCTCATTTTTTAAATCCTGAAGCAGGGTTTTTTTAAAAAGCCTTCTAGAAATCAAACCTTATTTTACAAATTCCCATTGTTTTAATTCTGCGTAGTGTTTTTAAAAATTGTTTTATTTGAATTAAATTTATGTTAATAGATAGTAAACTAAAAACTTATTTAAATATTAATATTTTATCATTAATATTTAAATTCAAAATAAATATATAATCACTATACTAAAATTATTCAAGTTTTATTCAAAAAAGTATTTAATTCAAAATTTCAAAAACTTTTATGTTTGTAAAATATTTTTCTTTAAAAATATTATTAATCAAAACTCCTCTTAAAATTTAAGAGAAAAGCAACAATTTACATGGAAATATATCGCGAAACAAAATATCTCGAAAACTGCTATTTTAATTTTACATGAACAGAAAATCGGAAAAATATGCATATAATATATGTGAAATATAAATTGACAAATAATAAGAGATTTATTTAAGAGATTGAAATAATTTATTCATGTTAGTTTTTGTAGCGACTTTTTCTTAAAACATGCTTAATTTGAAATTTCAAATTAAGTTTAGTACTTCATCTATTTAAAGTTTTAATTCTTAAACTGCATTTCTGGAAAAAAATGTATAATTATATTTGTTTTTATATTTAAATCAAATCGTAAAATAATAGAATGTCTTTTTTTTTTTTTGTAAATTTTGCATTTATTTTACTGATAAAAACGTACTTTTAAAACATTTAATATAGTTCTATTATTAAACACTTTTCTATAGAAAAACTTCATAGTAAAAATTTTACGGAGAAATTCTTATAACATTATACGAATGAAAAAAATTAATTCTCAAATTCAAACTGTAAAAATCATGCAATATAATCACTAAAATAGTAAAAAAAAAAGTTGAAAAAGTGTTTTGAGTAGACGAAAAATGGAACCGAATGACAAGGCAAAATAACAATAATAAGTCAAAGTAACAATAATAAGTCAAAATAAAAGGGCAAGACAACAAGGAAATTTAAGCTACAATTAAAAAAAAAAAAAAAAAAAAAAAAAAATTCAAAAGTATGCATATAATTATAAAATTTCATTTCTTTATCTCTTTTTTATACGTTCATAAATAAAATCGATTTTTTAAATTCTAATACTAATTCATTTATTTCTGACTAAAAAAAAAATTATAAAATGAAAAATATTTTATTTGCAATAAATACAAACAAAGGGATTTGAATTCTAGAGGACATGGTCTCAAAAATTTTTACCCACTCTTAAAATTTTTCAAGATTTTTTTGTTTTTCCAGTATTGCTTGCATTAAATAAATTTATATGATCGCAATTATCAGAAAATCTTATTAAGAAAGATAATGTATTATGTTTTTATACGGTTGAAAATATATTAAAAATTTTTTTTTTTGCTATCTTCCTTTTTTTTTTTTTAACTTATGAAAAAAATTGATTTTGAAGCAATTATTTTTTCTTAATATATTCACTAAAAATTTAATAATTTACTTAAATTATATCAGCAAATATATTAGATAATTCAAAGACTGGCTAGAAAAATTAATAAAGAACAAATTTTAAAAAATTGATTATAAAGAAATAGTAATCTCTAAAAAAAAATTTCTAATTTTTTCTCAATTCAGAAAATTTTGAATTTTTGTTTTCTTTGATTTTCATGATAGTGTTGCCAACAAAATCGAACTGAAATGAAACTTTTCTTAATTAAAAATCAAGCTGAATGATCAAAATTATTTGATAATTCTTTAAAATCTTTTAAAAAAAAATGCCTTCTAGAAATCAAGCCTTATTTACAAATTCCCTATTGTTTTGAAAACTTCCAAGCGGAAGAAACATGTCTCTCAGCAGATGGTAACATCTCACTTTCAAATCCTAAAAAGAATTTTTCAAAAAAACTTTCTCTAGAAATTAAACCTTATTTAAAAGTCTTATTTAACCTTATTCTCTAGAAATTAAATTTTATCCCTATTGTTTTGAAAAAACCTTCCAAGCGGAAGAAACATGTCTCTCAGAAGATCTTAATATCTCACTTTCAAAATACTAAAAAAGATTTTCAAAAAAACTTTCTCTAGAAATTAAACCTTATTTAAAAGCCTTATTTAACCTTATTCTCTAGAAATTAAAATTTATCCCAATTGTTTTGAAAAAACCTTCCAAGCGGAAGAAACATGTCTCTCAGAAGATGATAATATCTCCCTTTCAAAATCCTAAAAAGCATTTTTCAAAAAAACTTTCTCTAGAAATTAAACCTTATTTAAAAGACTCATTTAACCTTATTAAACCTTATTCTCTAAAAATTAAACCCTATCCCTATTGTTTTGAAAAAACCTTCCAAGGGGAAGAAACATGTCTCTCAGAAGATGATAATATCTCCCTTTCAAAATCCTAAAAAACATTTTTCAAAAACTTTCTCTAGAAATTAAACCTTATTTAAAAGACTCATTTAACCTTATTAAACCTTATTCTCTAAAAATTAAACCCTATCCCTATCGTTTTGAAAAAACCTTCCAAGCGGAAGAAACATGTCTCTCAGAAGATAGCAATATCTCACTTTCAAAATCCCAAAAGGATTTTTCAAAAAAATTTTCTCTGGAAATTAAACCTTATTTAAAAGACTTATTTATTAAAACCTTATTTAAACCTTATTCTCTAGAAATTAAACCCTATCCCTATTGTTTTGAAAAAAACCTTCCAAGCAGAAGAAACATGTCTCTCAGAAGATCTTAATTCTGCAAAAAGATTTTAAAAAAAAAAAGACTAAAAATCAAACCTCGTTTTCGAATTCCCTATTGTTTTGAAAAGGCTTCCAATCGGAAGGCCTTCCCTCGCTTTTACCGGTAAAGATTCACCACGTTCCCCCAGTGGTTCAATAATCCATAAGGCAATGACTCACCGGCGAATCCGAAACAACAGAGCACGACTAGCAAAAGAAGAGGAGTCTGTCGTAGCAGCAGCATGGTGACGAATTCCACTCACATATTCTCATCTCCGCTACGATCCTGGACTTGTTGTGAGGGCTACCCAGGCTCATCTTCTTCGAGGAGAGATAATTATTTACATGAAGAAGGCAAACTTTGGACCTGGAATTGCGACAGGCGCAATGCAAGATCCTCTTAACTTTTTCTGATAAGCAACGAGAGAGAGAGAGAGAACTGAACTCGGCGCGCGATCTGATAAAAAGTGTGTGAGAGAGAGGAAGAGGAGAGAGAGAGAGAGAGAGGAAAAAAATAAAAAGTAAAATAACGGATCGAGGAGAGGAGACAAAAGCACCCCGCGCGGAACAGCTGCCGTTCGATTCGGTGGAAAAAGGAACACTTCCGGTCACGGCCGACGAAGGTGCTGCCATCTCTACCCCCGGACAGGTAATTAAACAGCGTTATGCTCCTTTACCTCCCATGACCTTGAGATGTTAACGCTTATTTCAATAACCGCAATGATTCATGCGCATTGTCCGTCACCGAAGATCATTGCTGGTTCTTTTTTTTTTGTTATACTGTATGACTTCCGGCTGTAATTAGAAAAAGAAAAGATTCGGATTTTATATACAGTCCCATATGGTGAGAAAAAGTCTGGTTGTTAATGCATAACTTTTCAACAAGACAGTTTTTTTTTTTTTTTTTTTTACTATTATTTTTCCTTCGCGGGGGCCTAGATGGCCGAATGGCGGCTAGCGTTCTGGCGCTCGGTACTGCAGGTTTCGGGTTCGAGCCACGGCGGTGCCATGGTTGTTTGTGGTGGTTTGGAATCCACTTTAAGCCGTAGGTCCCTGTCTAATATGATCATAGATCGTTGCTGAGGTATTGTTACTCCGCGTCCGTAATTTATCTTCAAGCTACACGCACCTTCTGGGTAGTGCTAAGTTAGTAACGTCAGTGCAGCGTTTGCCTTAAGTCATCAAAGACAATTGTCTAAGTTTGCACTTCATTGGAAAATAAAAATTTCCTCCGTTGTCTTGTTGCTTTATACATTTTTTTTCAACTGCTTTTAATTATAATGTTTTTTGTTACTTATCCACTTGGTAGACATCTAGACCAAGCCCACGAACCTGTATGGACTCTTTTTTGAAGGCAAAAGGGGAACTCAGCTTCTGTTGTGATGGAGCGCCCGTAGACATAACTCTGATTTGGCTCCGTGATGCTCTACAGTCATATGAAACCAGGACCTAAAAAGTGGATTCGGAACCACCACAAACAGACACGAAACCTGTGGCACAGAGCGCTAGACACTCGGCCATTCAGGTGTTGTTGTTATTATAAATATTGGTGTTTTTATAAATTATTAGTAAAATGGACAAGAGGGCTGAGATCTATCCCTGAAAGTCTATGTGGAAGAAAACACAAAAAAATGTTTTTATTTTAATATCAATATAATCAACATTACTGTAATGATAGCTTATCTGACTAGAGTGCAACTGGATCCAAATTAGATTCCCAATGATGGTGGGAGTTGTAGTAATTGAAAACTAGTTACAGAATGTGACTAAAGATCTCGCGTTGGGAGGACTCTAATAAATATTTTCCATCTTGGTTCTTTCCATTCAAAATTTAAATGTTAGATTGTTTCTTCTAAAAATTGCTGGAAGGTTCTTTATAAAGACGAGACCTTTATGAAGATATCAATGGATTATTTTGTTTATTGATTAGAATTCTTATTATGAGATGAACCTGAAATCGAACCTGACTCGTGACTCAGTGGTGACGTGAGCAATTGGTGAGTATTAGGGTGGAGGTTCAATCCCCTGGCGGCTTTGAAATAAACCCATGTCTGTTGTAAACCATGTAAATAATAATACAATTTGTTTGTCCTAATTACACATTAATACAACTTGTATGCCCGACTTGTAGCTCAGTGGCACCGCCCATTGCTGGTGAGCATTAGGGCTGAGGTTCCATTCGATGGCGCTTTGTTTCAGAGGCTGTTTCAAATAACGATGATACCCGATGACGTTTGTGATGTTCAGCATCTCACCTCGTTAGTCGGACTACCTTGTGAGAGTTTCGGGTTTTCTCCCATACGATAAGCAAATGCGAGGTAGTTTCTCCCTGAAAGTCCGGAAGGCACTGCCCTTTTCCTTCTTCAGCATCACGGAGTCAAGTCAGACTTCTCCCTACGGGTGCTCCATCACAACAGAAGCTGCCCCTCTCTTCCATGAGGGATATGACAATAGCAACCTGAAATCGAAAACAAAAGATAATAATATGACATCGAAAAAAAGTTAGCAGTAATTTATGTAACCAGCAAATAGTTCAATACTAAGTAATAATATTTGCAATGATTCCATTTAGAGAAAATAAAAAAAAAAAATCACATAAAAATAAAGCATCTTCATCTTCATTGGCGCAACAGCCCCATGGAGGGCCAAGACCATGCTTACAGGCAGATTTCGAGACTGGAGATGATTGTTTTTTTACGGGATAGGGTTGTCATCCATACGCCCAACGCTCTGCAGTCATAGTAGGGACCTACAGCTTAAAGTGGATTCCAAACCACTACAAACATCCATGGCACCATCGGGATTCGAACCCGAAAGCTGTGTTGCCAGAGAACAAGTCACCTGGCCATGAGGCCCCTCATAAAGCATCTAGATATTAAAATTTTTTGTAATACTGCAATTTATTCAACGTCTTCCGGAGAGTAGAACATCTGTTGAAAAATATATTTTGTATTATGGATAATATATAGTCAAAGAGAAAAATAAATTGAGAAAATAATTTAGAGAGTGACATTTCAGAGATTTACTGATATGAGACAAATTTCAGTTGTAAGACAAAGTCTCATGACATGATATTGCGAAACATTTCACATGTTAACAATTACTAATGTCATCATGTAAGTAATTGTAAGCAATTCCTAATATCAAAATTACGATATTTTTCTTTTTATTGATGAGCGTTTCTTTTATATTATCGATATGCGCCTAGCATTTTATTGCAGTGCATAAAACGAATATAATAAAGGAGAAGTTTTTAAACAATTCAACCATTCCACATATCAAAATTGTGCACAAAAACTCCATTTTTCCAGCTGAACAATTCCGTTTCAGACAAAACCATCCAATTCGTTCGAGTAATAAATATAATCACCGAAGGTTTCATCCACCAGCTAACAGAAGGTATCTTCTTAGATATACAAAAAGCCTTCGACTGACTGTGGTGAGGCAGACTCATCTTTAAAATGATACAACTAAATTTCCCAAATTGGATTATTTTTTTAATTACTGATTACGCGAACAATAGAATTTTCAATGTCTGCAACAACAGTGAGTTCTTCACAGTCAGTATCCACGCTGGTACCCCTCACATCCTAAGTCCAACTACTAGATGGTTCAATGACGAACAATCTTCTCACACAAAGAATGATTAACAAAATGGAAAATTGCAATGGATTCAAATCAAAAGAAATTATTCAGAAAAGGAAACTCAGTAGCACTTGATGAACTAAAGAAATATTAAACCCGTGAAGTAAAATCTTGGAATAATTGATCAAAAAAATCCTGGAAAAGTTTTATTTCAACTAACAAACTGATCCAACAAAATTCTGAACAAATACAAATGTATGTTGTATTATGTTGTTCCTCAACTACCTTTCAAGAATATTGTCAAAGCAAGCAAATAAACATGAACCGCCAGAATCAAGTACAAATCAATCCATCCAGATCAAATTTTCCCGTAATATTAATGCTTCCCCTTTTCGTAACCCTCATCAAGATTTTAAGATAGACAATAGAGAAAAAAATATATATATATCAAGAAAATTCTTCATCAACATCACAAGAAACCAAATATTCAAACCCAAATTTTGTTCAGGAAAATTCATGGATGGTCCTGCCACCACTCCAGTTGATCCAAGAACATTCAACTCAAACCTTTCAAGAATATTGCACCATCCAATCAATACTATCCCCTGTAATATTAATCCTCCTTCCCCTCCGTAGATGAAAACCGAATTCTATGTCTGTGTGAATATTTGTATTCCGCGCCCCTTGTAGATGTGAATTCTTTCTGTGTGAATATTTGTATTCCGCGCTTTTCCTTTTTTTTTTTTTTTTTTTCTAATTCCCTATTTTATTTTATTTGTTTCTTTTAATCATTAGCCTTACCGCTCATTCTATCATATTTTTATTTCTTTTTTTCCTACTTCGGAACTTTCAAACGGCTATGATACAATCTTCTTCGTGAAGGAGCGAGAAGGAAATTGTAAAACATAAGTGTCTATCGATTTTTTGAGTAAGGAAGACATAATTTATATATATAAAATTTATATTTATCTATAGCAAAAACAATTTTCTCTCTATCTCAGGTAAATAGATAGGAATTGCTTTTTAATATTAGTGCTAGGAAATAAAATATTAACAACAGAAAAGACAATGTTAAACGAAATTTGTGTATATTTGAAAATAATGATGTTAAATACACATCTAAAGCATGTAACGATATATCGATTTAGAGCCTATCGATTATGATCTATTTTGGCTAATCTACATTATATTACTTTGCAGATGTGATCCAGCTCTGTCTGGTTACAGGAAAGAAAAAAACATCTTTAAATTTAGCCAATTTTATTAAGAAAAAATATATGTGCAGAATTAAATATTTGATATTTTAAATAACACCCCCTTAAATAATAAAAATTGGCTAAATAACGCAAACATTTTTATCGAAGAATTACCAATATTTTCTTTTTCCCATTTTTTTTTTTTTTCATATAAATAATATTAATTTGGAAAATAAGCCGAATATTAATGCTGCATATTTTTTCACCTTATTATTGTAACAAAAACTTAACTAATGAGATCAGTCAGATATTAAGCCTGGCGCCATCTGTTAGCGATAAAATCTAACGCTATTTTTTTATAACATATGTTACGTAGATTAGTATTTATGCCATCAGTACACGAGCTTTCCAGTATTTTTCAATAATATAATTAAAATTATTTAGTACAGAGCACACGTCTACATATTCGGCTGTCATAGGTTGCTGAGAGTCATAAATAGTACATTCCGGGAGCCCTACTCGTGGTTTAGTGACAACACGCGTTGCTGGTGAGCATTAGGGCGATGATTCAATCCGCTGGCTGCTTTGTTGTATTTAGACACTGTTTCAAAAACGAGGAGACTCTATGGCGTTTGAGATATTCTTCAGTGTCTTGCCTCGTGAGTCGAACTACCTGGTGGGAGTTTTTCAGGTTTTATCCCACACTATAAGCAAATGCAAATGTCCCCCCGAAAAGTCCTCCCGCATGTGCACTGCCCTCCTTCTTCAGCATCACAGAGCCAAGCCAGACTTCTACCTACGGGTCTCCATCACAACAGAAACTGCCCCTTCCATGAGACCACACGGGTTCTTGGACTTGATCTTGATGTTGCCGTCTACCAAGTAGGATAAGAAACAACACATTCCAGGCGACGGCAATGCTAATATGGAAGAGATGAGGTACAAGACAGTTATGAAGTCTGAAGTTGAGTACATTTCTCTTGAGCCAGACACTCCATTAGAGCAGTCTCATGGGCAGCAGATCTTTAAAAGAACGTTTGCCTTTCTTGCACATCGTCAAGGAAAGACAGGAGACGTGGCAAAACTATAGCAGATTTTGCGTTACCAGAAGGAGGCTTGCTAAATTACACCCCAATTTATTGGTAATTATAAAATTGAAAAAAAATTTTTTTTTCAAATTTTTAGCTATGAATATTTAAAACAAAATAATACATTCAGAGGAAAAAATCTTAAAATCTAAATGTTGTAGATTTTAAATAATGGTGGAAAATACCATATACTTACATTTTATATCAATCTATTTATTGTATAAATAAAAGGGAATGTGCTAAATCCACTGTTATTGGAGACAAATAATAGTAATAATAAAAAAAAATCTACTGCCACCCTTTCGCATAAAACTTGGCTTAATGAAAATTTTGTGAAAGCTATTGGCAAGAATGGACCAGCCTTCAGGTACTAAATAGCAAATTTCCTACAATCAGCTGAGCTAAATTAAAACAGTGTAACGTCTCGGTCTATACTAGACAACTATAACGGCTTCAAGAAGAAGGCCACTTTCAGGTTCCTGGGAACACTTTAAATTTTATTTATAAGAATCATTATTATGTATACAGAATTCTGGGTTAATGCATTTTATTATTTACAAAAAAATGAAAATTACAGATTTAAATTTGATTCACAATTACAGTTCACTCAAAGGAAAGAGATTTTCAGAGTTCTCGAGTCTACGACGAATCTTAACAAAGTGGTCTGCTGCAGACCTTAATTATCACGTATGATATACGAAATCACAAGGGGCTCACTTTCGAAACGGGCATAAATTCCGACCGGTTCAGTCACTAAAGGACGGGGAGACAATCTTTGTCGACTTGTCGCAAAATTCTCTCTTTCTTCTCCAAAAATCTCCTTTAAGACAATCAGTCAAGAGACGGTGGGAGTGAGCTTCCTCACTTCTCATTAGATTCGACATTTTCAAACCAAGGTCCATGACCAATCACGATACACTTACTTACCATATACTCAACTCATCGTGTAGTCTATCTGTAATTGTTTTTACCTGTGAAGGTCTCATAGACAATTGCTAATGTCATGAGTCTCATTATCCATGGCACTGAATATCTTCTATCCGATTTGAGTAACAGGTTGTTCTCATTAGTAGAAAACATTAATTGCATGTAATATAACCAATCACAATACTGCTTGCCTGCTGTCAAATTGAGTGGTGAGTTGTTATTATGTACTTGTCAAAGAATATGCATTTCTCTCTCCTGGGAATGAAATGCCACAACTCTTCCCGGCATTTGTAGAAATAAAACTATCTCGGTTCGTTAATCAAATATGCTAACCCAATGATAGCCATTAAGTAAAAATGTTAGTAAATGGCATGTAGTATCATCATAAGTTCTTTCTCTCTTTTAACTCGTTAATCAGATCAAGAAATTTTAATCCCTGAAATAAGATTAAAGAAATAAGAATTTTGTAAGCAAATTGGGAATTTTTAAATAGATATTAAAATAAAATTAAATATGCCATTTATTTATATAATTATGTTTTCAAAATGAATAAACTACTTTTACCTTAATATTTTAGGGAAATTTGTAATTTATGTTAAACAGCCATTATAGCAACTCCAGTCCGTGGACAATTCTGCATTTCTTACAATGTCGATTTTGGGCTTACTTCATTTGTTATTCGATTTGATATGTATTGACAGACAATTATTTGGATAATTGTAATTGATTAAAACGCCTCTTGAAATCTAAAGATTTTTTGTTAAAACTTTTAATGGACTTTTTATTTCAAATCCATCATCAGTTGTGTATTACTTACATTTATTTAATTCATATTTCTTTGTAGAGGAAATACATGCACCTAAATCTTAAATTTACATAAAAATTTTAAAATTTCATCCAACTTTGCTTATAAATGTTATATACGAATTGTTAAAAAAAAATCTTTTTATTTTTTATCTAAAGTTTTTTTGAAAATGTTTTTTTTTTTTTTTTTTTTTCTGTATGAAAGCTTCAAAAAATTCTTTTTGTGAAAACAGGGAAATAAAAAAACATGAAACATTCCTAGAGGATTCGAAATATTTTTGTTGGGCGGGGAGAAAAAGAACATTTATCTGCATAAGAATTCTTGCTACAAAGATATGCATAATAAAAAGGTTTTTGGAAAATCCACCTTAAAAAATGATTTTAAAATCTACTTTTTCTTTTCTTTTAAGAGATAACACCTTTTTTGTAACCATTGATAAATAGTTAATTTTATCATCAAAAGATGGATACTAGTCAGTTTGATTGAGTTATGATTTCAGCATTAGGTAACAATGCATCAGCAAACGCTGTATGTTCTGCACCATAGTCTGGGATTGTTTGTTTTTGTTTGAAATTACACTTTCGTTTATTTTTGTGAGGAAAATTTAATCTTATAGTTAGAAATCTCAATTTATTCGTGATATTTTTTGTATAATTTTTTAAAATACTTTACAATTATGGCTGATGTTGAATCTGGAAATAAATACCGGGTACTAATCCTTGGAGGTATGTAATGCTTTCTTTAAAATAAAAAAAAATATTTGTGGAAATTTATGAACATATTTTAATTTAGTTGTGCTTTGGCATCAAGTATTTGATCAAATTGCCTTTTAATGTTTCTTCTTGTATATTAAATGTGTTGGGATGCACGTTTCCTGTATTTATGATGTTCTTGCGTAATATGGTTTCTGCCCACCACCCTAAGGTGGTTGTATGCATGGGAACTAACGTTTTTTTTTTTCTTTTTTAATTGTCTGCCATACAAAAGCAATCTTATCTTCAGATTGAGATGAAGCTTTCAAAATTATTGTTGATACACACAGATAAATGTAATTTATCTATTGTGTATTTTTTAACTTTTATTCATTCACGTAATTTTTTTTTTTTTTCTTTCGTTATTGGTACTTTTATTTTTTTATTTTTTGAAGTTTTATTTACTCAATGTTTCAGCTTCATTATTTTGTGTTTTAATCTAAATTTGATATAACTATAATAATCAAGCAGACTAGTCATGTGTAAAAACAATATATACTTAATAAAAAATAAAAAGGCCTTTTTTTAATAGTACCAAAATGTGTTGCAATTTCTGTAAATTAAGAATATAAAATAAAATTTTCATTTTATGAACAATATTGCACTTTTAAATGTAAAGAATACATTTAATTACCAAAAAAAAAAAAAAAAAAATCATTTAATTGTACTATTTTTTACACTCTTTAAATTTATACTTTTATTTCCAAACAAAAAACATGTTTTTAATTTATTAAAAGTTTAAAATTATGTTTATGTAAGATTTTGTGTTATGCAAGATTCTCAACTTATAAAATAAATGTTATTCATTGTAGACTAATTTTAATTTAATTCACATGTGTAATTAAAATAAGTAATATATATATATATATATTTTTTAATCATGTGACTAAAAATAGCATATTTTTCCTATAAATTATATTTTTTGATCATTTGATACATTTTTCTGCACATTTAAAATTATGGAATTTTCATTAAACTTTGGGGAAAAAAAAGAAATTATGAAAGTAAAATGCCTTGTTATATTACAGTTGAAGTAAAAGAAAAAGTATTTCTGAAAATAAGTGATTACATTGTAAGTATGTAATCAATACTTTGCTATTTATTATTTAAAATGAAGAAATGTCTTTTTATTACTCTATATACATACATAGGAAACATAAGTGAAAATGAATCCTTATAATTTATTAATAACAGACTTGAGGCATGCAAAATTGAACAATTAAATGAAATAGATTGCTGAATATTATAATGTAGTAAGATTTAAATAATTGATTTCCATTGGTCATTCTAATGAATTTATAAAAATTAATATATCTGAATTTTTAAACACATTTTTATATTCATGCAATTATTAAATAAAAAAAATGATTTTAAAAATGTTCTTAAAGATAAGAAATATTGGTTCTCTTCTTAAATCGACTTCCGTAAAAAATAATTAAAATGATTTTTAGTAAGAAATTATTAAAATCAATGAAAATGAATGTGTTTATTGACTCAGATATTTCATAGATTTATGTGCTGATTTTATTTTGAGAAAATTTGATAAAGAGAATTAGTTATTAATTTTTTTAAATATAGTATTCAATTACATATATTTGAGATAGTTTTTTCTTCAATTTTTTGGTAGTATTAAAAATTAAAATTATCATACTATTTGAAATGAAATTAATTCTAATGTGTCAACTGAGCAATAAGAAGTACAAATATCAATTATACAACCAATTTTATTTTAAAATTATAAATGTGAACTGTAAAATTTTTTATCAAATTTTTTTAATAAAAATATTTAAAAACAATTAGGTAATAAGAAAAGGATAAATATTTGGAACCTTTTACTTGTGGTTTACTTCAGCATATTTAAATTAAATTTGTGAAAATATGCTTGAGATAATAAAATTGATTTATTGTAATTTAAATTTGTATGGAGTAAACATTTTAAAGTTATTAGTAATTTTTATTTATAAAACAATTATTATTATTCAATTGTTAGATCTTCAAATTTTATATCAGGAATTTTTTTAAATGTAATTTTATAATGTAAATTTCAATATTCAATATGCAGATTTTGAATCTTTTTTAATTTCATTGCAATAATTATAATCATCCTAAATTATTTGTCATTAAAAACATCTTTTTCTGAAATTTAAAAAGAAAAAAATTCTTAAAAAATAATAAATTGATAAAATTTTAGATCATTGAATTTTTTAATTTAAAACTTTTTAGATTTATTTTCCATTTTTTTAAGAAAATCAATATTTAAAACTCTGTATGAACTAAATCTCCATTTTTAATAAAATGTAGGAGTGTATAATATTATATTTAAATTTTCTAGAAATTCTTCTAATTCAGGAAAGGAAAGGAAAGATTTACAAAATTCATTAATGTAAAAGTCGAGTTAAGAAAATAAATTCATTTGATTAATTCTCTTAATAAAATTTTCCATTATGCATAGAGATTCTAGTTGCTTTAATCCTGGCAAGTAGTGTTTAAAAAAAAATTTTTTTTTTCTTTTCTTTTTTTTGGCCCTTTAATTTCTAAGTGCACTTTTAAAAAATTAGAATTTTTCTTCGAAAGTTATATTAAATTAGAGTTTTTAATTATTTGATATATCTGATTATTTGAGGTGTAGCATTACAATTCCTATTGCATGAGTTTGCTGTGTTTTTGTCTAAAAAAATATTAAAAAAATAAATAAAATTCAATTCAGAAAACATTTATGCATAAATTAAAATTATGTATATGCATTTATTTTCTGTAATATTTTTTCCCTTTCAATATTTTGTTCTGCAATCTTTCATTTTAAATTCCACTTACTTTTAATTTTAATTGTAAAATAGAGTATAAAATAATATGAGTTTAATAATATAAAATAATAAATTTAATTGTATAAAATAATAGGTTTTTAAATAATTGTTTTAAATTTCATGTATTTCTTTTCTTTTTCTAGTTGTTGACGTTGATATATAGTAATACCAACGTTTAATTGCATTCCCTTTTTAAATTGGCGAGAAAGTACGTTCGCTTTTTTTTTAGCCATGTACTTAAATGGCGAAAACCGCAATTATTTTCTTTCCAACCCAATATTATGTATATACATTTTTTTTGACATACGTAATTTTCGCCATTGAAGTTAAGTTTTTTTTCGTAGTTAGACGTGAATTGTTTTTTTTCCGCACAGTAATTATACTAAATGTTGAATGTAGTCGTGGCTGTACAGCTTTTGCTTTAACACAAGCAGGAAAGAAGCCCAACATCCGGTTTGAACGGATATAAGAACTTTGTTGAGACACTTCCTTCACGCACAGCGACTGCATGCGTTCTTTTTTCCTTCCCAGCGTATAAGGACTTTGGAAAAAGTAACTCAACACCGTGCAACTACTTTGTAGTAGACATCATTCCAGTGCATAATTATCATAATCTAATTTAAGGAGCGTATCTTAATTGAAAACCGCAGCGCTTCAGAAACGTTATTAGAAATTTGCATTTTCACAAACTCGAAAACCTTTTTCATTTATTAAAAGTTTTTTGAATTTTTTTTTTATATTAATAATATTTAATCATTCTTTGAATTTTTTTCAAATAAAGGAAAAAGAAATTCATTTTTTATGCTATTGTTTATTTTTTTAAAACATTTATTATTTATTTATATAATTGTATATATTTAATCTTGAATTTTAAGAATGGAATAGATTCGTTTCTGTTCTATATTTTTACGAATTACTATTATGGCTTCTGCCGTGAAACTCATTTTTCCATTTCAATTCTAATGAAAAAAATTTACTCAAATGTATTATTAAGTGATTCTATCTTTGTATGTATAAAAAGATAAATCCAAATTAGTTGTATGTTTAACGCATAAAATCGGGATTATTTTAAAAATATGGGTTTCGTATTATTAACTGACTTACCGAGGTTTACTGTAGCAATTCGAATTTTAAATTTATATTGCATTTTAAAAATGATCAACTAGAAATATAAAGCAAGTCGTTGTTTAATTTCCGGTGGATGCGAACGTATCCGAGCTTCTCTTCTAAATTGCACTTCTTTGCAATGTTTCTAAATAATTTTACAGGCATACTTTCAATATTATCATTAATTAACTAACTCGCAGATAATTTTTCATGCTTAACCAATTTTCTTTTTATTCAACTTATAAATGTATTTAAAAGAATACAATTTTTAGATTGAGGATGATACAGTAAATAAAATTACAAAATTGGTGATTTATAATAAAACTCAGTAGCCGTGGTTGCCATGAATATTTCACAAAATTGTATTTAAATGAGCACCTTTTTCTATTGACAATTTTAAATACTCTGCACGATGTTATTCCATTTCTTAGCATATTGAAGCAATTCTTGTCCACGTAACATAACAGTAATAATAACAACAAAAAATTGTAATCGGCTGCCCTGATGTGCAGGATGCTCATAAAATTTAGAATTTAATGTAAGAATAAAGACATGACGACAATATTAAAAATAAAAAACTATAGAATACCAAGCAGTTTTCTTCTCTTGAAAAATCTAATTTTCACTTTTTGACATAAAAATTTGCTTTCAAGAATAATTTTACATTAATTTTTTCTTCTGAATTAATTTTTTATTAAATTACTTAATAATTACTCATATATTTTCTAAATAATTATGAATAAAAAAAACCGTGAAAGTATTTAAAAAAAAAATTATAAATTTCTGCGAAAATAACTAAAAAATACAAAAAACGCCTCAAAACAATACCCATATATTTTATAGGTAAAAAAAAAAAAAAAAACTCCTCCTAATTCCACATGGAAATAAGTAGATAATTAAATCAATAAATTTTATGAATTCCTCTGGATCCAGGATTGCTGTAACGCTGTTTGAAAGTATTGAAGCTAGTAGCCGATCCTATAAAAGTAATTAATCCCTGTTACTCACCCTTGTTCTTGATTAAATAAGGGTCGATCGCGTTTTATTTCAACGAAGATCATGAGAGCAATTTAGCCTCATTAAATTGACAGGAAATGTTACATAATGCACTGAAATGAAATATGATGTGGGCCAACTATCGCGAAACTCTCATATCTGAAGTGTTAGGCGTTGGTTGATTTCTCATAGTTATGTAAATATATATATAAATTAAATTTTGCTGAATTGAAGATGCTGTTACGAATAGAGTATTATCCACAAAGTACATATTGTATTTATAATTTTTTTTTACATTCATACTTTTAAATTTTAATGTTTGGTGGTAACACTTTTCTGAATTATTTTACTAAATATGGGTTGAAAATTTAAAAAAGTAATTCCGTTATGAATTTTGTAATTTTATTGAAAACAAATCTTCTTTCATGCGTGATTTGGAAATTTGCTTATCGTAGTTCCTCCTTAAGAATCGATTTCTAAAAATTCTCGAAATGTGACTTTTGTTGTGATGTCTTTATAAGTTAGATATGAAATTTGTAGTTCCGTGATTCATTTGACAGATACTTCTACAACCATTCTTCTTATATTTACTGACAATTTAATGACATATATCAAATATTGTACTTAAATTGTACATATATTAAATATTGTACTTAGTCAATATCTATTTTTCTGTTAAATTTTATCATGAGCATTTGTTTAGAGGTGCGCATATTCACAAAAGTTAATAATCCATCTCATGGAAAATTTTGTATAAAGAAAGAAAGATTTATAAAATATAAAGGTGTATATATATATATATATATATATATATATATATATATATATATATATATATATATATATATATATATATATATATATATATATATATATATATATATATATATATATATATATATATATATACTAGTTGACCCGGCAAACGTTGTTGTTTTGCCATCGCATTATTTCTATAAAATATTTTTTAGTTAAATAAAAAAAACTAATTTACTATAAGTGTGGAAATATGGTTATGATTGGAAGAGGTTTGGAACGTTGCAGACAATGACGGCGTATAAAATGATAATACACTAACCATTTATTTATTTCATCCTTTATATTTTATTAAATTAATAAATATATTTTAAATTACATTATATAATAGTTGTATATGCATCAAAAATAGTTATTTACATATTTACTACTAATTATGGCAATTAAAAAACAATCAACATCAATCTCTAGTGTGCAATGGAGTGTAATATTTTTTGGTTAGTCCGTCTTTAGCCAACACAAACAAACTGGATGGTTTTACCCACACGCAAACATGCCACGTATAGTTGTCCGATGGAAAGACATGGCGTGCCGAAATCTAAGCCACAAACAGACATCGTTTGGCCACCATGGACTTATTGATTGTCATTGCGAATGTCAATCTAATCGGAAATTGAATACGTTTGAATTTCAATTGGCACATCTGTGGGAATCATAAGGATTCGTGTCAGCAATATATTTTCGCCTCGGCACTTGCCATTCAAAAATGCGGGCGTCAATAACGCTTTTCATTAATTTTTTAATGACTAATCGTGTTCCATTGCACAGCCATGGTGGGTTCAATTTACGAATCAAAATAACCGGAGATCCAACCTTTAATTGTAAATGATGCGGTGGCATGCCTGGCAAATCCAATGAATTCAAAACTCAATTGATAATTTACAGCTTCATTGGCATCGCAAAATGTATCGATAGACCTTGTATGACACCATGTTCCCTGGCAACAACTGTTGTATCTTTGAATTTAAAACCATTGACGTCCACATTTTTTTGCTGCCAAAATTGCTCTTTCTGCCAACCAATCAAGATTTTGGAATTGTGTGCATACATCGGGAAATATGTGATCGATGAGATTATTTTGCGAGTCGATGATTGTGCAGAAATCTCTTGGAAATTTTATGCACAGCAATTATTTTCATGTACAGCAATTTTTTCATCGCCATTATCTAACAGTTGTTTGAGAATGTTTCAGCGGATGGATCTTGAAGCCATTTGAACGCGCATGTTACTTTTAGTTGTAATTTTTCAACATTACGCCACAGTGACGATGATTTTAAGCAAGCTTGATCTCATCAGCATACGTTGAACGTCGAATGGCAGGAAGTGTTTGCCTGAAATCACCTGAAAGGAGTAACAGACTGCCCTAGATAGTTTGTCGTTATAAGTTTATGCTTACGATAATCTTATACTGAATTGCAACAACACTTACTTTACTGGAATCCCAGATTCGCCACAATAAAGTAAATTACAACACAATTACACTTGTAAGTTAAAACGCAATAACAGCCATCTTTATTTTTTTCTTACAACAATAATAAAGTTGCCAATTTTGCTTAACTAAACATTAAAACACGCTACACATGTAAATATAATTTAATGCTACACGTGCAAAAAGAATATAACTTAATAAAACATTAACTTAAGACATTAACACGCTACACGTGCAAATATAACAGTATTCGTTCTCTTATTATTTGACTTACCTTTAGCAATGATAAAACACGTATATTTATCTAACACGTAAATATTTCTCTTTTAAATTAAAACTATTCCCACAAAAACGTTGCGTATAATATATACAGGTAAAGCAACGGCCGTTGTTGCGCGGGTTCACAACAAGTGTTGATTTACATAAGATCATTTATTTAAATAAAAGTAAAAAAAAATGAAGCCGATTAAAGACTAATTTTTGTTTAAGCACACGTGCTGTAATGTCATGACTAACAAATTAAAAAACACTACATTGTTTTTACGAAAGAAATTTAACAAATATTTAGGGTGACCACCCTTATCCTTAGGGGTTTAAAAAATAGATTACGACCGATTCGCAGACCTACCAAATATGCACAAAAATTTTCATGAATCGGTCAAGCTTTTTCGAGGAGTTTGGCAACAAACACTGTGACACGAGAATTTTATATATTAGATTAGTGTGTGTATATGTATGTATGTATGCATGCATGCATGTTGTAGCACTGTATTAAGTTATCATGCGGAAGTGATTTGTCATTCGTTGTGTTGACATCAGACATTTCGAGTGCTCTGCGCTTTTTACTGTAGAAAATTAATTGAACAAGAGGTTACTTAAATATTGGGTTCAAACGAAATTCCGTGTGCCAAAATGCTTAAAATGTTGTAGAAGATCTACAGTAAATTGTGCATGTTAAAAACACAAATATATGAATGGTATGCATTCAGAGAAGGGTCGAAAAGTTGATTTTTCTCGTTCTGCTCGACCTTCAACTGCTACGACAGACAAAAACATCGATCAAATCAAGACGTTTTGTGTCAATCGTCAACTCTCTTAAGAGAGTTGGACCAACAAGAGATGAACATATCTTTTAAAAACGTTCATAACATTATTATAACATTTATTTCGTAATCCATGACAATTATTTTGGGCATGAAACGCGTCGCTGCACCACTGGTTCCAAAAGAGCTCAATTTTTGTGCAAAAAAAAAAAAAAAAAAGAGCCTCGAGATCAGGTCGTTGAACACATGTTTTTCTGAGCTTCTACGGACTCCACCCTCATAAAAACGCATAACTAATGACGAGCCATGGGTTTACCAGTACGACATGCAAACATGGCAATAGTTGTTTGGAATGGCGATTCGAAATTGAACTTAGGCTCAAAAAAAACACCTTGCTGAAGAAAAAACTGAAGGTCATACCTCATTCAGCCTAGGGATAAAATAAAAAAAAATTGTAGAGGCTTGGACCAAGCGCTGTCATAATTGTATTGCACTCGATGGTCTACATCATAGGCGACAAAATAAATTTTGATGAATTGATTTTTGTGTGTTTTATTTAACAATTCGGATGCTTTTTACTGCTAAATAATATTAATTATATACACTCAAGAGCCAAAACATTATGACCACCCGTACATTTTGCAATGAACTCACGCCTGGATGACGTGGAAGGCACGTGATCAGGTGGAAGTGGCATTTAACTGCTGCTGGAGAGTCTGAAGAATCATTCTTTCACTTACTTCTGTGTGGGATGGGAAAGGTTGCGGATCTAAGCGACTTTGATGAGGGCAGATTGCACTGGCTCGAAGGCCCGGAACAAGTATTTCCGAAACTGTATGACTCGGGGTTGTTCGCGATCTACAGTTGTTAGTATATGCAAAGTGGATGAATGACGGTAAAACCAGCAGTACACGACATGGTGTTGGACGTCCACACGCTATCAAAGAAAAGGTCGTCGGAGGCTCTCTCGCACGGTGAAGCAAAACCGGAGCCAGACAGTGGCTCAGCTGACAGCCCAATACAATGCGGGGCCAAGAATAGTATCGGAGCACACTGTTCAGCGGACACTGTTGGATATGGGGCTACGCAGCAACGTCCCACACGTGTGCCTTTGCTGACAAGCGTCATCGCCAAATGCGCCTGCGCTGGGCCGGGAACATCGTGACTGGTTCATGGACCAGTGGGAGAGAGTTGCCTGGTCATTATGAATCACGGTTTGCCATTCATCACGCCGATGGCCGTGTCAGGATATGCCGTCTTCAGGCTAACAGTTGCTCCCTCAATGTACCAGTAGGTCATACACAGGCCGGTGGTGGCGGTATTTATGCTTTGGGGGACGGTCTCTTGGGCGTCTGTGGGACCCGTGGTTGTGGTAGAGCAGACCCTGAATGCTACAGGGTATCTGAACATCATGGCTGGACCAGTTGCACCCTTACATGACTTCTGTTTTTCCAGTTGGAAATGGAATGTTCCAACAGGACAACGCCCCCTTGTTGCGGTAAAAGGTAAAACTTTGCTTTAAGAATCCTTTAAAGTAGGGTTTAAAAAAGTTTTAATATCTTATTATTAAGTCTTCATAATGAATCGAGAATATTTCCTTTTCGCATTTGACACATGATATAATGCATTTTATCACTTTAATAAAATTCATCGTTTGTACCTCCAGTGTAATGACCTGTTTACGCCATATTTAGTAAGCTTGTAAAATATTTCAAGGTAACTTTCATTTAAAATTTTAATCGGTAATTTGTTTTATATATTAATCTAAGAAGCATTTATTCAATCTTGGTCAGGTTTTTAACAAAACGACTAAACACTTAGTTTTTAAATAAACTACCTTCGAAAATGAATCTTTAAAAGTTCTCACTTTCTTCACTTGAAAAAAAATCTTTAATTATAATCTTACCAATACTCGTGTTTTTAATTCACTATTAATAAATGTTTTGAAATGTGAATTTGACACTTTTGAATGTAACTTTGCATTAATTTTTTCTTTATATATATTACTTATTTTTAACACATATCTTTTCCCATATCATATTAAGGATAAACTTACTGCATTGATTTAGTTATTTAAAACTTTAGTTAACACTACTAAATAGCCCAACTTGTTTCTCGCTTTATATTTTAATTCTAAGCCAATAC
>BPLR01012042.1:0-70925 GCA_021605095.1 Caerostris extrusa | reverse complement strand
AGTGCTTAATATAAAAACCCAGAGTGGAATTTTTAAGAGACCAGTATCAAAAGTGTGTATTTTGCCTATGCCAGAGTAATTTCCTTTAGAGTGCTTTTGTTTATATTCATGGTATTATGTTTGTAATTTGTTTAAATTTAGTACAATGTATACATATATATTTCATTTTCAATGACTTATTATATGTTTAGAATTGTTAATTTTGTATGTTAAAATGATTATTGGTATATTATTGAATGTTTAGTAAACATATCAATGGGTGGCGGTATGTTACGTCGAAACCCATGTCCCCCTGTTTAGGGGGAGGTCAACGCCTATGTCCAGTCCTGTGTCTGGGGGGTGTCTGGCAGGGGTGAGCTGACGGGAGAGAGAGAAGAATGTAAGAAGGGAGTTGTACTTCTACGACTAGAGAGAACGATCGTGTGGCAGGGCATCTTCGAGTGTGATGTCTGCTTAAACTAAATAAGTTCAACTTCTGCAACCAACGAGAAAGGTTGTGTGTGGCAGTCATCTTCGAGCTTGATGGCTGCATAATAAAGGAGTTATTTATGCAGTCGCTTCGTATATTATTTGAGTTTTTATTGTGGTGACTAAGCTATCGAACATACACTAATAATAGAAATAGCAACCTAAACCTCAATACCCTACGTATTGGAACCTTTGCTCAAACGGGCTTCGTCGACAATTAGAGGAAGTCAGAGTTTATCTCCGATCATGATATAGACATATTATTAATTCAGGAAACATTTCTCCAACCGGGTCAATTGCCTGATTCCTAATTTTAATCTTTATAATAATGACAGAGTCACGTACTCTCGCGCGCGTGGGGGTACTTGTATTTATTTCAAGTCACTGGTTCACTACGAAATCAATTTGCCTAATTTAACTGATACTGAAGCAACTGCAATAAATTTAAATTTTGGAATCAACAATAGCATCACTGTAATATCCATTTACTGTAGATCCCACAGGGAATTCAATACCAATGAACTGAGACAGCCTACTAAATATCAACTAAAATGTGATTATTGCCGGCGACTTTAACGCTACTCATCACGCTTGGAATAACACCAAAAATAACCGCCGCGGTATTAGATTAAATAGTTTCATAAAAAAGAAAAATATTAAAATTATTGCACCTAGCACACCCACGCTACGATCACACAGACACCGCTAACATCCTTGATTTTTGCACTGTTTAAAAACATTCCGTACACCGCGTCAACCGCAGTCTTAAACGACTTTAATTCCGACCATCTGCCAGTATTGATGTTGGCTTAATAGACCACCGCACACGGCGCCGCAACACTTTAAAACCAACTGGCATGATTACAATTATCATCTTCAGAACACTAATTTAAATTTTTCAACATCGACAAAAAAGGTGGACATGGCCATTAAAATTTTACCACCGCGATGATAAACGCGTTTAACAAAGCTTCCACACAAAAACAAATTACATTTTAATACTAAACTCACACCAGAAGTTAAAGCTAAAATTAAACTCAGAAACCTAACACGTAGAACTTGGCAGAACACTAAAGACCCAGCACTTAAATCACAACAGAAACTCAATAACGAAATTAAATTTCTCATACAGAAACACAAAAATTCTAAATGGGAACAATACACCGACTCACTTTCAGACAACAACACAAAATACTGGAAGAAAATTAAATCCATGCGCACGCAGCAAACAACAATTCCACAGCTCAAAAGGACGCCGACAGTATAGCGATCTCTCCGACCGAAAAGGCCGAAGCAATCGCCGACTGCTGGAAGCTCAATTTGAGCAAAATCTAACATGAGCCACGAATTCACAAACAATTTAATTATCTCAGAAACAAATAAGTATCTCAACACACCCCATGTTAATTTTAATAATCACATCACGGCACAAGAAATCATTGATTTCATAAACACCTTAGATCCACACAAAACAACTGGACACGACAAAATTAATAATAATATGATCAAACACCTACCAATTAAATCTATCTAGTGGCTCATTGTAATTTTGAATGACATTCTTAATCTTTCATACTTTCAGACGCATGGAAGACAGCCATAATTACACCTATACACAAAACGACACAGATCCATCTCTGCCAGTAACTACAGACCAATCTCGGTTCTCAGTAACTTTAGCAAAATATATGAATTCGCCATCCTTAATAGAATTAATAATTTCTGCGACAATAGCAACATCTTAATTCCGGAGCAGTTTGGTTTCCGTAAAATCTTAAGCACAACACATCAACTGCTCAAGAGTCACCGAACTCGTCTACCACGTCTACAGCACACGAAAATTAACCGGCGTCTTATTTCTTGACATCGCGAAAGCGTTTTGACAAGATATGGCACACCGGATTAATTTTCAAACCTTTTCCCGCTCCCGCTTACACTTATCATTAAATCTTTCTTAGAAAATAGATCTTTTCAAGTTAAACTCAACAACACCATCTCCACAACACGGAAAATTAAAGCGGACTACCCCAAGGGTCATTTTTATCACCACTCCTTTTTAATTTATATTTTAACGATTTTCCGCGACACCGACGTTCACGCACGGCCATGTACGCTGACGACACGGCAATAATCAGCCAGCATATCCACGCCTTTACAGTGTATTTCCGTTTACAAAACTTTATAGAAAGACTTGAAAAATGGCTATGCCTTTGGAAGATCAAAGTGAATCCAAGCAAATGTGCTGTACTAATTTTCACCGAAGAAGAACACAAATTAATATGCACCAATTCAAAATCTTCAATGAACCAGTGCCTTTTGTTTCTGAATATAAGTACTTGGGGTCATACTAGATAGTAAGTTAAATTACAGTAAATATTTAAATTATACCATGGGGAAAGCAATTAAAGCTAAACGCGTTGTAACTCCTCTAACTAACAGGAAAAGTAAACTTTCGATCGGAGGTAAACTCACCATTTACATCTCACTTATTAGACCCATCCTACTATATGCTACACCTATATGGATCAACGCAGCAAAAATTCTCTTAACAATTCAGGCCTTCCAAAATCAGATGCTCCTCACTATAACTAATGCACCACTCCACTACAATAGACAAATGATCCATAAAATTAAATTTAGAACCACTTCTTAACTTTGCCAAAAAGATTACCGAAATCTTCCTCGTCAAAATTCCTAATACCCAAAATCCGCTACTTTTAAATCTCCCAGAATACACCCAAAACTCCATATATGCTAAAAAACGCCCCAGATCTATTTTCAACCAAGATTTTCTTTTTTGTTTCCGATCGTGAAGCGTATTCACATCGATCCCGGATAAAAAAATTTCCAAGTCCAAAAATTTTCGCACCGAATGGGTATTTTTACTCATTTTTTTTTTTTTTTTTTTAACATCCAACCAGATCACGCTCTTTACTCGCCCGCCAACCACAGAAGAGCACTTTCCATGAAGCCAGCACAACAACCGCCTTTGTTATGTGATGTAGACTCTCCCTCTCTTTCCTTTCTTCTTTTTTAAGGAATGGTACTGTATAGGCTTACAAATTAAATTTCATTCAATAAATTTTTAAAAATTTTAACTTCTTAAATTATGTAATAGTATTTGTACTAATATCAATTTCTCTTTTATACAGAGCATGGGCTCTATTTAATGTTCTTTCATTTAAATTTTTATAAACTGGTAATAATTATTAATTATGATTTTAAAATTCCACGGAGGTACAGGGAGAAGCCTAAGCACTCCAATTATACACAAGCTTTTACTTTACTTAACTACACATTAACCCTAATGATGTCACGACTATCATAAAAATTCAATAGGAAATCATCTAGTCCAGATGTCATTCAGAATAACATTCTACAGTAACTCATTGTCCAAGCTATTACATTTCTCACTAAAATCTTCAACAAACGTATTGTCAATCATCACTTCCCGGCTCACGGAAGCATGCAAACAATAAAGATTATATCTAACGAGAAGTCCAGTTCTGGAGCTGTATTATTACAAGAAAATACACCCAATCCATTATATGTGTAAGAAAACAAATTTAGCCGAGGAAGACAATAGTTATGATTAGACGTCCTTGCAGTGGTGGATGCTTTGAAAAAATTCCGTATTTATCTGTTGGACAACAAGTTTAAAATTGTCACCGATTACTCCACATTCCAGAAAACCATGGGAAAAAGGGATCGTGTTACCCGCATCGTGAGATGGGCCTTACTATCAGAAAGGCTCAATTACGAAATAACTTATAGACCAGGTGAGAGAATGAAAATTGTAGATGCCTTAAGCAGATATCCGGGTAAGATGATAATTGTTGACTACTAGACTGCAGAAAGCACAGTTAGAGGATGAAAACATTTGCGCATTAAGCACCTCTTAACAGTAATGAATCACGAGAATATTTCGCTAGGAATGAAATCCTTTTCAAATTTGTGAATGGTCGTGAACTTATTACTGCACCAAGTGACATGCAAACAGAATTAGTCAAATTAACACATGTAAAAAGGTCACTTCTCAACTACACAATGAATAAGAAACGTGTCCAAAATTTCCTATGTCTGACAAGTTATTTCCTTTGGTTTATCCCCGAATACTCTAAAATCGCCAAGCCAGTAATATTTCTTGTGTCAATATATGAGCAATATATTTTTGTAAATATTTTTAATTAAGATAAAATTTTATATAATTATTGTATAATTAGTATGTTCTACTATATTCTGTTTCCGGTTGGTGCAGCTCATTTGCCACAGCTGTGGTGGAGGGGTTTACAACTTCATGGAAGTTGTTTAATTGGCAGGGGGTCATAAAAAAAACTTCCGGGCCAGATGGTCAAGAGAACAGTTCATCAAGACGGGAATTTGGATTTATGGACGAGGGGTGAGTCTGCAGAACGGATATAGACTCTGATATGGTGTCGGCAACAGTCTTCCCCTGAAAATGAACTATAAAAATGGAGGCGATGGACATCGTTAAGGGAGAGAAAAAAAAAAGAGACGAGGTGAGCTGGAAGGAAGATAGCTGAATTAAAAAAAATGAAGATGGGAAGGGGATTGAGGCAGGGACGGTCTTTACCATGTCCAGTGTGAAAGGAGAGATGGGTGTTTGAACTGTGAATTGGAGTGACTGGCTTCCCGTGCTTACGTCTCACGTTTTCTACGAATAAGTTGGAGATCCCCTGCCCATGATGTGGACAAAACTTCCATGCTACCCGACTGAAAAGCAAGAACTGATGCAAGTGACCTAATGCTTCTTATTACTGAACTGAAATTTTGAAGGAAAAAATAAAGCAATGCCCCTCTTCCCTGCCTGTTGCAAGCACTGATTTGTAGAGATCCTCATCCCCTTATTATTTTAATTAGTAACATAGTTTTTATTAGTGAAATTGTGTATAAAATATATATTTTTATCATAATGCATTATCCGAATTATACTTTTATAGATAACGTTAATTGAATGATTTTTTATTCAAGCATACTATGCAGAAATGAAGAAGCAAATATACATTTTACATGATGCAGGAATTATACAGCCTTCGACTTCAAGTTACGCTGCCCCTGTTTTACTAGTTAAAAGTCAGACGGGTCTTTTCGCCTTGTGGCCGACCTTAGAAAGTTAAACTCCAAAACTATTCCAGATAACTTTCCTTTACCTAATTTTTGAGTGAAATGATTGATATGTTGTCCGAATCAAATTTTTCTCAGCGTTGGATTTAACTTCGGGTTTTCACCAAATGCAAATGAACCTAGTCATGCTCAACTTACTGGCATAACCACCGAATTCGATTTATTTCAATACAAAAAACTACCGTTTGGTCTTAAAAATGTTGGTGCCTGTTTTCAAAGACGTATGAGCATTGTGCTTGCAGGTTTAAGTGAGTTGAAAATACATGTTATATCGATGATATTATCATCGCTTCGAAAACCTTTGAAGAACACATGAACCGTCTTGAAATCGTTTTGAAGCGATTGCAGTCAGCAAAAGTAAAGCCTAGCAAATGTTCTTTCTTGCAACACGAAATTACTTATTTAGGGCACACAGTCAGAGAGGGACAAGTTCTTCCAGATGGTAAAAACCTGGATTCAATTCGTAAATCTTTGCCGCCAACGAATAGAAAGCAAGTTAGATCCTTTTAGGGTTGACGGGTTTTTATAGAAAATTCATCACTTAATTATTCAAAAATCGCTTTGCCTCTTACTAGGAAAATACGCAGCCACCTCCCATGCCTTCATCCTCCCATTCTCGACCTGAAGGAGGCCCTTTATCTACTTCTGGGATATCGATACTGGCCGGCCCCAAAAAAAAGAAATGATGGCCTTGATAAAGGATCTCGAAAAATACGCATCGCAAAACCGATGAAATGGGAGCCGCCAAATTCTAAGCCGTCATTGGACAGCTCGGATTTACCAAACAGCCAAAAAAATAGTCTCCAATTAAAAGTTCCAAAAAAAAAAATTGTCTCCAAGAAAATTGGCATGGATGAGCAATTGGTAGATTATGCAGATACTGGCCGGCAGTAAGAAGCAGAAGAATCCAGCTAAATCAAAGAAAAGATGCCGGGAAAGGATCTCGAAAAATGATATCGTGAATTCAATGAGCTTGAATGACAAAGTATTCATTTATCCAGTTTGTATGTTCAATGAATTTTAATGTATTTTTAAGCCACAATAAAAGTAAATATTTGTTCATATGATGCTTTAATTCATCAATATTTGAGGTTAATTCTATTTATCTAGGCAATAAGGCCTCCACCTAAGCTAAAAGTGATGGTGGCCTTGATACAGCGACTTCGAAAAATAAACCCTCAGTCGTTAATCGGACTTTTTCATTCGATTCTCGATAAAGTTAAAAAAATATTGTTTCCAGTTAACATCTCGCAGATATCTTCAGATACTGGCCGGCAGCAGAAAAAGGCCGGCAGTCCAGCTAAATCAAAGAAAAAAAGACACCGGGAAAGGATCTCGAAAAATACGCATCGCAACATCTCTACGTTACTTCGAATGAAATGGGAGCCGCCACGACAGTTCTACAACGTTCACGGCACAAATGCCTGAAGCTCCTTCAACCGCTGAAGGAACGGAAGCGTTGCCACCTCCCATGCGTTCATCCGTCATTGGTCAGTCGGATTTACCAAAGAGCTAAAAAATTGTCTCCAAGGAAAAGTTCCAAAAAGAAGAAAGATAGTACGGATGAGCAACTGGTAGATTATCCAGATACTGGTCGGCAGAAGAAGAGAGCAGCTAAATCGAAGAAAAAGACGCCGGGAAAGGATATCGAAAAATGGGTTACACTACCACCTTCAAGATCCTCAATCAAGTCTTTGCCAACCATGGGATCTTCCTAAATGATCAGACATCTTTGTTTACTTTCCCTAGCCTATCCCCAGAAGGAAGCCCGAATAGACCGTCATCGAGATACTGGCCGGCAGATGAGAGCAGCTAAATCAAAGAAAAAGACACCGGGAAAGGATCTCGAAAAATACGCATCGCAACATCTCTACGTTACTTCGAATGAAATGGGAGCCGCCACGATAGTTCTACAGCGTTCACGGCACAAATGCCTGAAGTTCCTTCAACCGCTGAAGGAACGGAAGCGTTGCCACCTCCCATGCCTTCATCCGTCATTGGTCAGTCGGATTTACCAAAGAGCTAAAAAATTGTCTCCAAGGAAAAGTTCCAAAAAAGAAGAAAAAGATAGTATGGATGAGCAACTGGTAGATTATCCAGATACTGGTCGGCAGAAGAAGAGAGCAGCTAAATCGAAGAAAAAGACGCCGGGAAAGGATATCGAAAAATGGGTTACACTACCACCTTCAAGATCCTCAATCAAGTCTTTGCCAACCATGGGATCTTCCTAAATGATCAGACATCTTTGTTTACTTTCCCTAGCCTATCCCCAGAAGGAAGCCCGAATAGACCGTCATCGAGATACTGGCCGGCAGATGAGAGCAGCTAAATCAAAGAAAAAGACACCGGGAAAGGATCTCGAAAAATACGCATCGCAACATCTCTACGTTACTTCGAATGAAATGGGAGCCGCCACGATAGTTCTACAGCGTTCACGGCACAAATGCCTGAAGTTCCTTCAACCGCTGAAGGAACGGAAGCGTTGCCACCTCCCATGCCTTCATCCGTCATTGGTCAGTCGGATTTACCAAAGAGCTAAAAAATTGTCTCAAGGAAAAGTTCCAAAAAAGAAGAAAGATAGTATGGATGAGCAACTGGTAGATTATCCAGATACTGGTCGGCAGAAGAGAAGAGAGCAGCTAAATCGAAGGAAAAGACGCCGGGAAAGGATATCGAAAAATGGGTTACACTACCACCTTCAAGATCCTCAATCAAGTCTTTGCCAACCATGGGATCTTCCTAAATGATCAGACATCTTTGTTTACTTTCCTAGCCTATCCCCAGAAGGAAGCCCGAATAGACCGTCATCGAGATACTGGCCGGCAGATGAGAGCAGCTAAATCAAAGAAAAAGACACCGGGAAAGGATCTCGAAAAATACGCATCGCAACATCTCTACGTTACTTCGAATGAAATGGGAGCCGCCACGATAGTTCTACAGCGTTCACGGCACAAATGCCTGAAGTTCCTTCAACCGCTGAAGGAACGGAAGCGTTGCCACCTCCCATGCCTTCATCCGTCATTGGTCAGTCGGATTTACCAAAGAGCTAAAAAAAAATTGTCTCCAAGGAAAAGTTCCAAAAGAAGAAAGATAGTATGGATGAGCAACTGGTAGATTATCCAGATACTGGTCGGCAGAAGAAGAGAGCAGCTAAATCGAAGGAAAAGACGCCGGGAAAGGATATCGAAAAATGGGTTACACTACCACCTTCAAGATCCTCAATCAAGTCTTTGCCAACCATGGGATCTTCCCTAAATGATCAGACAACTTCGTTTACTTTCCCTAGCCTATCCCCAAAAAGGTAATGAGCCAGTGGAAGACAAAGAAGAGGAGGAACAAGATGAAAGTATAGAAATCGTGAATTCAATTAATAAATATTTGTTCATATGCTTTAATTCATCAATATTTAAGGTTAATTTATTTATCTAGGCATTCAAACATTTGCTGTTCTCGCATATTTTTAGTTTATTATCATGCTTGTCAAAAATTTCATCAGATTTGGTTTGAAGTGAGACAGATTTGAATCTTGTAGTTACACCGATTTTAGAAAGAATTGGACAGGATTTTATCCAGTAGTCTCGCTATCAACTCCCACTGCTATTACGGCTAATTCAATCATTCGACTTTTAAATTGCATGTGTTGATCGCATAATTTGTCATTTTCCACGAGAAATAATTTTCAATAGCTAAAAACAAACATTTTGTTCAAGTGACTAATATTAAGGAACTTCTTAATTATTTTCATTTAATCTACAAATTAATTGTGCTACACCACCTTCCAAATCTCCAAATGAATCGATGTCAATCCCAAGTTCTTCGTTAAATGATGCATTATCTTTGTATATTTTGCCTAGTAAATGAGCAAATGGAGCCAGAAGAAAAGAATATCAAACTCAAGAAGAATAAGAAACAGATATTTGTGAAATAAAAAAGAATATTTAAGGATTATTAACAGAGGTAATTTAAAATGGCCTACAGAATTTGTTGTTGACATCATTGTTCAAACATACTTAATATTTTTAAAACTTATTAGCCATAAATATGAAAGTATATTTTTAGAGTGTAAAAATCAAAAATATTTATTAGAACAATTTGTTTTTGAAAAGTTGCGTTTTATATCTGTAATTCCAGAAACCCAATGTTTTTGTACAACTACAGCAGAATTTTTAACAAAATATAGTTTATCTGTTTCAGATAATATTTTTATTAATAATTATGTTAAGTAAGAAATGATAAAATTAAAGATCCCAAATAAAAAAAAATTGTCAACTTTAACCTCATAATATAATGAAAAATGCCTTTTGGCAAGTTTGAAAGTGTGTTAATATAATTACATTTGGTATCAGGTTACAATATGATTACATGTATTTTCTATATTTGCCTTAGAATAAAAAAAATATTTCATTATCTAAAAATTTATTAATATGCATCTAGGTTTCATTATGTATATAATTGCATATATCTTGATTAAGAAAAAGAATATTATTATTTTTTGTTTAGCAATAGAAAAGCTTTTTTAGAGTTAACTATTTAGTATTTAGATACTATGATTTTGTATAAGATTAATATAGAGATAATATCCTGATGATTGAGCTTTTGTGTTTGACTAGAGATATTCTGGCATTTATTAAGCTATAATCTTTTGGATATCTTAAAGTGTTTCACTACAACTAATTTTCATGCCATAAATGTAAATATAGAAACATATTTTTGTATCATGAAGGTTTGTTTTCGAATGATGTAAATAATAAATTATATAAATATAGTATAAAAAAGAATGAATGTTAACATTCAAATAAAAAATTTTAGGATTGAAATACATAAAATTTAGCAGAGAAAAATTATTTTCAATTTTTATACAATTTGTGTAGATAAATTTAACTCCACTAATAAATGAAAATTTAGAAAATATTTTTTTGTATTATATATACAAATTATAAGGGTTATTTGTTTATAATTTTTTTAAATAAACTATTTTATTAAAATAATTCATTTCTGCCACTATAGAAAATTTTAATGAACAAAATAAGATAAAAATTATTTCAGCTGGGGAATTAATCTTGTTTAATAATTGTATTTATATTAAAAAAGACGTTTATGTATAAAACAATTCAAGGTAGATTCATAATGTGGTACTATGGTTTAAATAAATATTTAGTTAAATATTATTTCTAAAATCAAATTTTCACCATGGATGAAGCTCGACCAGAACTGTGACGTCACAAAATCAACGCTCAGGCCCTGAAGAGCGCGATGAATGAACAATCTCGCCGGCCCCGATTAAATCCCGTGAAGAAAATGAGCAAATGGAGCCAGAAGAAAAAAAATATCAAAGATTGTGTTACACCACCTTCAGGACTTTCAGTGGAGTCTATGGTCTACAATCCATAACAATTTTAATACCATATGGCATGCATATACTGAACGCAAAGTGTAATTAGCTTTAACAGGATCAGTATAAATGGATATCACGTTCCTTCCTTTTCGAACCCAATTAGTAAATCTTAATAGACAAAAAATTAACATCAGCATAAACAAGGGAACTTTCTACACAATAATTAAGTAATTTTCAAAATGAGCTTTTTCAATTCAAGCATCCAGTGTTTCAGTACTGCTGCAATTATCGAGTAAGTATTGTAAGTGAAAGGCAAATGAATTTTACACCCTAAATATATCACGAAAGTTCATCAAATTCAAATTTTAGGAAGGGCATTTAAGTTAGCATGGCAGAACATTCTAACCAGGCTATTTAGCAGCTCATGCGGAATCTTGTCATATCCCCATTAAGTCTTCTTGTTTGTGAAAGCAATGGCTCCGTGGATGAATTCAGTCTTCTGCAGGCTGGCTGTGCATTGGACGGCTACGAGTCAGAGCATTTATATTCAAGATTCTTTGTATGTCAACATCAAAAATAGAACTAATTAAAAACAATCGAAACTTTTAACTATCTGTCCCACTTTTTGTTAAATTTATTCCGCACTGCATCCCCATTTTACACAAGCGAGAAAATACTTAAAACTATATTCGATTCAATTTTATATAATTTTAGCTGTAGCTAATCTTGTAGTCTAGTTTAATTTTTTTGTAAGCGATTTTTACCCGTGGGTTTGTTGCATCATTTATCAAAGTTTATGCTATTCTGATTGTTATATCTACGGACTCCCTTTGAATAGAATTAATATAATTGGCAATTTTACACTCGTTTAGACACGTTTCTAACTAATGAGTTTAGTACAGAATCATTATCTCTGTTAATCAATAGTAAAATGAAGATTTTTCAAAAAATCTCAATATTTGTCTATGAGAGGTTCAATGATGAATGAATTTTTAGATTTACGCAATATTTTGCCTACTAAAAATAACTTTTTGTATTATTGTTTTTCATCAAACGAAAATTAACATGCAGTTTAATTTAATTTATGCCTGAATTTGCTATGACTTTAATGTGTTTATATAGATTTTTTTCTATTTATTTTTAAGTGCATTATGAAACACCTCAAATAATTGACATGCTACATTTAGTGTACAGCAAATGGATTGCGTTTGGATCTTAATCAGAATTTCTATCTAAACAGTATCATTTCCATTAATTTCAAATCAAGAAAAATTCATCGTGATTAATTTTTTTTTAAAATATAAACAAAAGTATATAATTACATTTAAATAAAATTACGAGACAATTTTTGTACAAAATTCTTTATTATACATTGCAATATTGGGTTAAAGTACAAAATTATTTTTACATTGATGAAAATTTAATAATAAAGCAGATTATTTATCTTTGTTAGTAACATTAATTCTATGACATATATGCTAAGATTGATTTTTAAATAAATTGTTCAAATAGAGATGATTTCTTCACATACGTTTTAATTTTTTGGATTCTCGTGCACGATTCGTTAATGCTGTTTTATACTTTGTATAAATTTTCCAAATTATTTGTTCTTAATCACTGGAAATAGAATTTTTTTGCCACCTGTGTAATAAGAGGTGAATTTTTAAATTTTTTTTCAAAAAATAATCACTGCCACATTCCACACATACATAAGGCTTTACTATTTTATGAACGGCAAAGTGCGTTTTTAGAGCTGCTTTAGAAGAAAATGTTTTTTCACACATTTCACAGATGAAAGGTTTCTCTATTAGATGAATCAGAACATGTCTATTTAAAGTTTTCTGTAAAGCAAATGCTTTGCCACATTGCTCACACATGTGAAACTTCTTTGTATGAATATGGACATGTCTCTTCAAATGAATCATCCTTGAAAATGCTTTTCCGCATTGTTCGCTCACATGAAGCCTCTTTTTCTCATGTATCATAATATGTTTCTTTAAATTAAAATTTCCAGTAAATGCCTTGCCGCAATGCTTACATACATGACTCTGCTCTTTAGTATGAATCTGATTATGATACTTTAAACTAACCTTCTGAATAAATGCTTTACCACACACCACACAAACATAAGGTCTCTCACCTGTATGATACATAACATGAGTCTTCAGTTGAATCTTCTGAGTAAATGCTTTGCCACAATGTCCGCATACATGAGGTTTCTCTTCTGTATGAGTCATAACATGTGTCTTCAGATTACCCTTCGTAGAAAAAGCTTTACCACACTGATCGCAGGTATGAAACCTGTTTCTATTTCCTATATGAATTTGATCATGTGTCTTCAAAATGCCCTTTGTAGTAAACGCTTTGCCACATTTTCTACACACATGCGACTTAATTTTCTTACGCTTCATAAAATGCACTTTTAAATCTTTTGATAATGAAACATTGAGAGTAGACATTTAAAGAATTTTCTTATTTCTAAATGCACCGCATGTTATTTAAAAATCAATACCTTTAATGAAGTAAAGTACAACTTACGTCCGATAAAGATTTATATTTTGGAAGCTACAATCAATACTTCGGTGTTGCCACTTCGATGTTATTATATATTTATTGTAGCTGTGGCCGATTCTTTTTCATCCAGAACAGTGTAGTTACAGTCTATACGCTCAATTACCACCATGTTGCTCGTATGTCGTATTATTTAGAGGACTGAAAAACTCATGCTCGAAGGAGAATATTCTGACCTCAGTGTTCTTAAAGTGAAAAAAAGTTCTTTATTCTGTAACTTCTAATATCACAATCTTCATTAGTGAATCGCTCATGAAAGAACAGAAATTATTATTGGTGTGTGTGTTAATCTAATCAAAAGTAATCAAACAGTTTCTGATATGTAAATAATCTAGGCTTACGTCATCACGTTGAATCAAGCCCTTTGCGCAAAGTGAATTTCTGTTAACACAGAGTTTGATTTCTGTGCGTAAGGACTCAAATTGTTTCACTATGACTTCGAAGTATCATTTGGAGGACTCTGAGTAAGTAGCGACTCATAGGCCGTTAAGAAGCAAGGCAAACTCTGGAAGTGGCCAGATATCTGAATATTTAAAGACAGACAGTTTGTATGTTATGGAAACAATTTCGCAACGATGGAACTATTGTAAGAAGGCCTGGACAAAGTCGTAGACGAATGGCAATTGCTTCTTAAAGTCCATATCTGGCAATAGCTGTCCGTCGTAACAGGAAGTCTTCTAATCGCCAGTTAAGTTCAGAGCTTGCAGACGCCACTGAAACTGCTGCATACAGAAGTCTTAATGAAAAGGCCTTCATGTGAGAAAAAGCAAGGGTATGTATTTCACCGTGCAAGGATACCCCTAGCGGCGAAAAAAAGTGTGTGTATACATATGCGCCTGCGTGTCTGCATAAGTCCGAGTCTGAGTCAGTGTGTAGTGCCAGATCTTTAAGAGAACAGCACTGCTGCGAGTGGCTGTGATGTAAATAAAAACGTTAAGTTTTTCATTGTGAGCATTTATTGTGTGAGTGTGATACAGTCCGCTTGTGTAAGAGGTATGAGTGCTTTTGACGAGAACAACAAACAAAAGAGGGTTCCCTTTAATTGGTGCAAAGAACACCTTAATTGGAGTGAATACCAAATCTCTTTACTGATGAGTAGAGGTTTAATTTTAAGTGATTCTAAACGTGTTTACATCTGCAGGAAGTCAGGAACCCAAAATTATACCCCGAACATTATGGAACGTGACAGTTTCGGTAGTGGAGGTATGGGCAGGAATAATAATCTATGAATGGACGACCCTACACGTTTTCAACAGTGGATATGTGACCGCCGCTGATAACGAGATGAGGTCTTGTAGCCTTGTGTAAGAGGTGTAGAGGTGCATATGAATCTGAATTCATATTTATGGACGATAATGCTCATCACTATCGAGAAAAACTCGTTGACGAATTCCTTTAAAGTGAACACGATCAGCGAATACAGTATCCAGCAAAGTCTCCTGATCTCAACCCGATAGAAAACTTATGGGACTACTGAATGCACTTGGGACATGCTATTCCTAGAGATATAAATGCTTTGAAGACAACATTGCTAAAAGTGTGGAGCTTAATTCTCCGAACTGTGGTTAACGTTATTGACAGCATGAAAACACGTTGCGATATGTGTATGCAAGTCAATATTCCATATGTAATCGCATTCCATAATAAATTCGTAAGGCTTTATTTTTTTCCGAGTTATTCCTTTTTTTCTGAACTCTGCCACACTTTATTGCCCTATTTTGATTGTTTCATGTTAGTTATATATCATATTCAATGTTCTTAGATTGTAACCTTTCTATTTATTTATTTTAATGTAATGTATCATTCCAGAGAAATTCATAAAATTATAGTTGTTTCTTAAAAATCCACAAATTTATGCATGTAAATATAATTTTGGACCTGTGTATTTATGCTGACATACCCGTTCTTATAAATTTCAACCGTTTGAATTTGTGCCAATGAATTGTTTGTGAAAATACGCGAGTACAATGCAAGTGCCATTATTAATCTGAATTATTTGTGTTACTGAATATTATATAGAGTATGAAATTAGTATTTGACTGAAGCTGAATGATATACTCCCCATATTTTAAGACATTTGAAATCCGCTTCTACTAATAAAATATTAATGCATGAATTCATATTTGGTTGAGGCAATAGAATTAGATTGTAAATTTAAAGATTTGATTACAAAATTTTGTACGCAACTTGTTTCTGTCAAAATATGATCAGATCTCGGGTAGTGTATTCAAAACATTGAGGTGTTAATACATTTAATTCTAAACGAACACAGTTCTGTCTCTGAAATCAATCTCTAAAAATATGGAGCATAATTTGCATAAGCAGTTATAGTTCTTCGTTAATGTTTGCATTTGTTGCCTTTGGAAGGAATACTGATAATCTCCCACTTACTAAATATCACCAGCAAACTCTCGATCAAGGTTCCAACTCTTACTATACACTTATATTATAAGACCAATCCTACTTTATGCGGCACCAGTTTGGATACAAACTGCAATGGGCATACTGAAGAATTTGCACTTTTCAAAACAAAATAGTACTAAAAATTACTGACGCCCCCTTTCACTTCAGTAGAGAATTCATACACAAAGAAATTAAACTTGAACCTATCCAGGATCCCGCCAAAAAAACTTTCGCAAAAATTTATCTCTAATCTTAATTTAAATAATCCGCTGATTTCAAACTTTCCGGACTACGAATGTAACTCCGCTCAAAATAGAAAAAGATATCGCTCAATAGTAGATTATCAATTTGTTTCTTTTAAATACATTAAACGAATCAGACTTGATCCAGGATAACGTTTGTCTACGAGAAAGAGTTGAAACATATCGCGACAACACTATCTCCTCTATTTTTCTAGCCAGTGTTGATAGCGCTCTCCCAGGTCAGCGTCGGTCTTCACTCTTAAATTCAATCTCCGCCCTTTCAACACAATCTCAATCTAATCACTATGCTCCGCTTCGTAGCCACGCCATCACGGTCGGTCTGCTTTGCTCAAAGATCCTTTCGGCCTTGTTTACCTATCATTTTCTAGACTCTGTCCTCTTTTGACGCAAGGTGCAAAGGTTTAATTTCTAAATTTTTTTTATCCTATTAAATATTTTAGAAATTTCTACTTGAACAGAGCAATGTACTCTCCTAATTCAGCCTCTTATTAATTTTTTTGTAAACTCAATAATGATTTAAATTAATTATTAAATTTTAAAAAATGGATGTACGAGGAGTCCTTAGCTGAACCCACCTTTGCCTTGAGAAGGTAAAGACAGCCATTGTGACTTCTAGAGAGATATAGAAGATTATTGGAGCTCACTGGCCCCGTCAGGGGCCTCATCACCGGTGGTGACAAACAAAAAAGAATGAAAACATTGGCAAAGCCCAGAGATTAAAGGAAATCGTTAAGGCTCGTGCTCACCAAGGCGAGAAGATGCAAGTGAAAAAATTTGACCAATCACTACCCTCACCGCGGTCGCCTGAAACCGGTTTGCAGTCCGCCGCTTGGAGTTGCCCAACTTTCAACTCGAAGCGGTTTTTCACTAGGCGTAATGCTATTTCTGACGTTTCGCTGTGAAGGGGTCGAAAGAATTTTGTCGATTGCCTCTTGAATCTTCACGTCCTCGCCTCGGTGGGAACGAGCCTTTAGGATTGAAAAAGTCCAACACTTTAAAAATTGAAGTCGATTAGCTCCTATAAAACGTATGGCATTGCTTAGATTAGAATACATGGGTGCCGTGGTTGGAGTCAGACTTATTAATCGAATGTTGCTGAAATTAAATGCACAAATATATTTATGGACATATTCCAATATTTGGTTAAAAGCTCATTCCGTATATGCAAACTTTTTGTAAGTAATAGAATTGTAGAAATAAAAAAAACTTGAGCAAAGGATTGGAGGCATTCTAGAGGGCGTGACAATCCTGTTGATTCTTAATAGAGGAGTTAACGATCACCAGTTTGTTCTCGAATATGAGGATGCCTCGCCTTCGAGCTACATAGTCGCTGACGACTTTATCTTCGAAAATAAACAAATTATGGACCATATCAACAACATGCGCCAACAACCGAAGTACTTTGAAATCCAACTTCAGCTCAATCCTGATCCCGACAAAAACTGCGAACATCCAAGCAGGCCTTCTCACAGCCTCGCAAGAAATCGATGCGGCCATCGCACAACTTGGAGTGCCCCTTGCTAAGCTCCCATCAACACCGGAGGAGACTTCAAGGATCATAAAAGCGGTCACTGAAAGACGGGACCAAACTTCTAACGACATTGCCCAGCCTGCAACAGCAGCAGCGAAACACAATGGTACAAAGCCAAAACAACCTACCAAGCGTAAAAGTTCCCCAGACACGCAATTGGACAATACTAGAGCCAGACGCTCTACCGACAAAAATGGGTTTTCCGCCCCTCCACGTCACCTGATCGCCCGAGGTACCCACTACATGCCAACTTCACCAAATAGTAAGTTAGATTCAACTACTAACTCTTTCTTCTCTCTCACTAACATGACTAATTCAGAAATGGCTGACGATGCAGATCCGCCAGAGCAACCTCCTAGGCATCAAGGATTCCCCCTTTTATCAAGTGCACTAAAGACTGGGGTAGCATTCTCCCACAATTGAAAACTATTTCTCCCACTTTAAGCTCTAGAGGTAACTTCTTAAAAATTACTGTCGCGAGTGAGGTTGAACACGTTAGAATGAAAAACAAACTCGTTCATTTGGGACTCGAATTTAAATGTTTCAATCTAAAACAGGACAGACCAGTTAAAGTTATAAGAGGACTCCCAGCTTGTACCCCCAAAGAGGATAAACTTTGCTTTATCACACCTCGTATTCAAAATTCTTGCAGTTAATCAACTCCTTAGGGGTAATAAATGGCCAATGCCACTTTTCTATATCCAAATCGCGAACATCCTGGAAACCTTACCACTCTTCTCGGCACCTGTTAAATTAATCCAAATTAATAGCGAACTTAAAACTCCTAGCACGTCACCCTCTGCTCCAAAGAAGCCGACAAACAATTCCTTGAAGAATGGCTTAGAACTAGCTGGACAGGAAATCTCTTCGCAGATCCCACTGCCACAAAAAATAACCTTCGAGGTAGTAACAACTTCCAATCTGAGAAAACTGCAAGTGCTTCAAAACAAACGCTCCGCTGATTTCGTAGACACTCTGGTTTTTTAGGAGAAAAATCATCCATAATTATATTAAAGCTCATTGTAAATATTTCGAAAAATGTCCTGAGATTCAAAACGAATTACTCCAAGCAATCCTAGCTTACGATCCGGCTGTGAAAAGCGATTTTCATTCAAGAATTCCCACTCTGTCCCTTAAGGCCGAAAATTGCGACAAATTATCTGACCAGGCCGCAACCTGTATCAACTGCGGTGGTGACCATGCCGCTAATTGGCGAGGTTGCCCCAGGTGCCCCCGGCTCCAAAAAGCAGAGGAAAAACCCCGGCAAGCGTACTCCCCCCTGATGCCCACAGCTGTGCCCAGGCCCGTGACCCAAGAGCTGTCTTACGCCAGCCTAACCGCAGGACAACAAAGGCAGATGCAGAGAACCACTCCTCAGGCTAACAACAGAAAGCCCGCACCTAGGACCACCCAAGCAGCTGCTACCCGACGCCCCGTTCCTGGCGCGTAGCCACGCGCCTTGCACGTGCCACTACCGATGGCCACCGGCGCTACCGTACCGTCCACCACATCTCCCCCTGCCCAGCAGATCGACTGCTCCATCATCAAAGGAGATCTGATAAAATATATCCAACAGGGTATGGACCCTCGTCTCTGCTTTTGAGATGTGTATAAACACTTTAAGAAATGTCACGGACCACCACTCCAGGGCTTTGATAATCTTCAAGGCCTATGTTGACATTCAGACTGGTAGATTTTAATGTTCGACACCAACTTGGAATTTCTCAGGATTGCCACCTGGAATGCAAATGGATTGCGTTCCAAAATTAGTGAGGTAAGAGAATTCACTTACGAGTATAACCTTGATGTTCTTTTGATCCAGGAAACAAAATTAAGACCTGGAGAGACCCCACTGATCGCAAATTATCGATTCTATCGTTTTGATAGAGTCAATCTAAATTCAATGTAAGCGGCGGCATCTGCATTTATGTTAAAAGTAGTATCAGGCACCATGAACTACCTGCTCCGCGCCTTAATTGCGCCGAGGTAGCCATGATTCAAATTAATCTCAATGATTTTCCCCCATCATCATCGCTTCGACTTACGTCGCACCTAGAAACCCAGGTGGAGGACATAGACAGGATACTGAAATCTGGACCTAATGTGATCTTAGCTGGCGACCTGAACGCTTTCCACTCTAGTTGGAATTTCGGACGTTCAAACCAAAATGGTTTTAAATTGAACAGGTACCTGAATTTCCAAAGAGGATTGAAAGTCGTGACCCCCCCCAGACCAACTAGATTTGATATTTCTAATAACCGCGCGGGAAATGTCCTTGATTTTGGCATTTGTAAATTTATACCTTTTAATTATGAAGTCGAGGTGATTAACGAACTTGATTCGGATCACCTACCTGTTTTGTTTACCTTTGAAACCAGCGTGAGATCACTGAAAGGTTTTTGACCAATTGGGAGGACTTCAGCATGTGCTACGCACTAAGCCCCTCCCACCTTTACATTTAAGCGAACCCGCTGACGCCGATCGCCTCATTGCAGACCTAGAACTCTCACTGTAAGGAGCTCCGAGTGAATCATCGAAACCTAAATTTAAACCTCCACCTGTTAGGTTTCCAAGCGAGATTAAAAATGAAATCAAATATATAAATGCTTTACGTCGGTTCTGGCAGGAGTCTAGGGATCCGAACGCCAGAGCCGATTATTTCAGACAAGTGGCTATTGTTAGATTAATGACTAAGAAATTCTCTCAGCAACGATGGGAACACAACATAGAGGCCATGACGCTTCAAACAACATTATTTAGACATACGTCTTTGTTGCGTAAACCTTTTACCAACATCCCACCACTAATACGCTCCAATGGAACTTTTGCTTATGCACCTGAGGAGAAAGCCGAGCTTTTAGCTGATAGCCTACAACTTCAGTTTGAAACGAACCACGACGTCGAAGATCCTAACTTCTTCAGACGCACCAACACTGAAGTAGCAGACTTCTCCAACAACCACACATAAATGATATTAGCCAGGTCAGTCCAGCGGAAGTCTGTGAATTCATCAGAAAAATTAAACCTAATAAGTCTCCTGGGATTGATCGCATTAGTAAGCGCATGCTCAAATCTCTACCGTACACTTATGTGATACTGATAACTTATTTGATTAATTTTCTAATCGATAAGTGTTATTTCCCACAGAGCTCGAAAACCGCCGTAGTTATTCCTATTCCAAAACCTGATAGTAATAGGGCCTACTCCCAAAATTACCGTCCAATCTCACTACTCAGTGGAGTTAGTAAAATATTCGATTCTTAAACGCCTGGATCAGCACTGCACAGATCATAATATACTCATCCCTGAGCAATTTGGGTTCAGAACCCAACTCAGTACTTCTCACCAGCTCTTACGTGTTAACGAGCTGATCCTTGATGGCTTTATCAATCGTAAATCTACGGGAATATTATTTCTGGACGTAGCCAAAGCCTTTGATAAAATCTGGCATAATGGCTTATTACTCAAGCTCATGTGACTTGATTTTTCGCCCCAGTCCATTAAAATTATTCACTCGTATCTCACTTTGCGTAATTTCAGAGTGCGAGTGGGAGGGACCATCTCAAGCGATCATCCAATCAGGAGCGGGGTACCGCAGGGTTCACTGCTCGGTCCCAGATTGTTTTTAATCTCTGTGAACGATATTCCTAAGCCAGAGTTCTGTAAACTGGCCATGTTCGCAGATGACACAGCGATAATTGCACAACACAAATCACCAAACTCCGTCGTTGCTTTGCTTAATAACATCCCTAGCTTGGAAAGTTGGTTGACCACCTGGAAAATCAAAGTTAATCCCACCAAAATGCGTGCCTTCTGTTTACACGTAAGAAGAACATTGGTTCTATTTTGAATGTCACCCTTTTGGCCAACAAGTCCCCTGGGTTACTGAATATAAGTACCTGGGGTTAGTTTTCGACTCTAAATTGACTTTTAATACCCACTTTGCTAAAGTAGTTGCCAAAGCAACTGCTGCTAGCGTGAAGCTAAGGAGCCTAATTTCTCGAAAGAGCAGGCTAGCGATCAGACACAAGGTTCTACTGTATAAGTCTATCCTTCGACCAATTATCTTATATGAATGTCCTATCTGGGCGTCCTCCTCCATCGCAAATCTTAAGAAGCTTCAAGTTTTTCAAAACAAACAGGTAGCTATGATAGTTAACGCCCCGTGGTTTGTTAGAAGGAAGCAAAAAAACTTTTCATTCAAAATGCCCTCAGATCCGTAACGAAGCGATCCGGCAAATACCTGTATACCATCCAGGTGTGGCTAGCTCCAGGAAGAGACCCAGAGCCATCTATGATCAGCAATGGGAATCTTTCTCGGCATTGAAAAGGCGTTGTGGATTTTATCCTACAACCGCTGTTCTACCGGTGGCTGTTATCTAGTCACTCCGATCACTTCAAGCGAATCTGAGCTGCAATTTTTGGCATTTAAATCTTAACTTTTTTTTTATTTGCTACGATGTGCAACTTAAATTAGAACATGGCTACCTTTAATTTTTATTTTAAATAGTTTCTACTTTTTAATTGGATTTTAAATTTTAATTCCTGTTCATCTGTCAAATAGTTTAAGTTCATCTATTTTTAAATTTTATTTTTACTTAAAAGTTGTTTAACCTATCCCAGCTCGGAAGCTGTTGTTTTCTTTCAATACCCTCCATTAACTTTAAATTTGTCGCCTTGTTTTTCTCTTAAATTTTGCTTTAACTTTTAATATCCTTACTCAATAGTAATAACTCTGTTCTGGATGTCACACACATTGATTACTACGTTTTCCTTAATTTATTTTATTAAAAAGATGTGCTTTTCCTGACTACTGTCAGGTTTTAAATTTTGAACCACCAACTGACTGATGGCGCCATCTGTCGGCGTGTCAACCAGTCAGAAAGTATGTGAAGATTGTATATTTTGTTTATTCTTGCTACTAATTTCTTTTCTATATTTTTATTAGCTTCAAATTTTTAATTTTAACTTTAACATTGCATCTTTTTTGGGGGCATCGTCCACGGACTCCTAATTGTACCTATAGTTTTTAACTTTTTCGATCTCTTGCTTTAATTGTTCTCAAGCAAGAGATATTTTCCTAAATTTTAATTGTTTTATTTTCTATAATTGAAGCAAAATCCCTAATGCAAATTTTCTAATTAACTTAAGATGTGGAGGTATTGTGGTTCTTAAAACCACCTTGGAACTCCGTAACAGGTACGCCCGTTGCCCCCAAGTCAAACGATGAAGGGTTGATTAGTTGTCTTGGATCGTGGTTTGTTTTGATTCTGAGTAACTACTACAGGCTGAAATGCGTCCGCCAGTACCTTCCTTAGGGAGGGTACTACGGAATTAATCTCCCTCCACAACTGTTTTGTTATGCAAATACGACCAAATTTAACCTGTAACACCAAAATGCAATTTTCTTCTAGTTTTACTCTTTGCTAGCAAAGCGCCCCAGCGATGAGCGTTATGTCAAGAATTGAATCCAATATAAGCAGTTTGCCCGTACAGTGTACGTGCTACCCGAAATTGGCCTCATCTGGTTTGCCCATACGTCGTACGGGCATCGATATTTTCTCCTTTCCTTTTCAGGTTTGCCCGCATTTTTCATTATTGAAAGAGACTACTTAGTATTATTATTTTTCAACAGATGGCGTGGCTTGTCCATGTAAATGAAATGCTTTTCATCCGGGTTTTTCTATGTAGCTGGAACTTTTCTTTGAAATTTTTGTTCTGCTGTATGCCGTGCTTGTGAATCTTATGGATGGAATAGACGACGAAAATACTTTCTTGTTAGATGATGAACTACATTCTGATACAGATATTTCTTCTAATTATTTGGATTATTCCTCAGATGACTCGTGCAGTGAGCTCAGCTCTGATGAAGATTTGAGTTCTGCAAGAAGTTTTACCGAGGTTGATGCGAAAAATCCACCTGTTCCGTATCCTCGATTTAATTTTCTAGTATTCCCTCTGTGCACGTACAATTTGACGACACTTCTGATGTTCTACAATTTTATGAAACATTCATTGATTTTTCACTCATGAGTAAAATTGTGGAAGAGACAAATAAATATGCTAAACAGTGCATCCAATCCAGTGTTGCAAGACAATTCTCAAAGAGTAAATTTTGGGTAGAAACTACTGTGGAAGAGTTGCATGTATTTTTCGCTCTCAATATACTTCAAGGAATTGTAAAGAAACCTGGAATTGATCATTATTGGAGCAAAAGATATTCAACTAATACACCTTTTTTCTCTAAAATAATGTTTCATCGCCGATTCTGCCTTTTGCAACGCTACTTGCATTTTTCTGATAATGCAGCATTTGACCTAAAAAATCACGAATGCCCAAAATTAGTAAAAGTTTGGCCAATTCTGAAACATCTCAATGAGAAATTTAGTGAAACGGTGACACCAGAGCGAGATGTAACAATAGATGAGAGCCTTATGCTCTTCAAAGGACGACTAGGATGGAAACAATTTATTCCACTCAAAAGAGCTAGATTTGGAGTAAAATGTTTTATGTTGTGTGAATCTATTTCTGGTTATGCCTGGTCAATAATAATAAATACAGGTAAAGACACTATTCTGAAACCCGAGTATTCTAAACTCTGCTTTTCATCACAAATTGTCCTGACAACGATGGAGCCTTTGCTTCATAAAGACAATAAAATAAATAGACAATTATTATTCTTCGCCGGAATTAGCAGACAAACTTGTTTCATGTCGAACGGACACATACGGCACACTGAACCTCAAGAGAAAAGAAGTCCCAAAGGAAATGCAGAAAAAAAAAATTGAAAAAAGGAGATTACAGCTTTTCAGAGAGGAAAAGTTACTGTGATGAAGTGGATGAATAAGAAAAAGTTTTACTTTCCACAATTCACAATACTGAAATGGAACAAATTCAAGTCCGCTCTGAAATGAAAGAAAAACCGAAAATTGCAATGGACTATAATAATACTATGGGAGGAGTAGACCGCATGGACCAAAATTTGAAAAGTTTTGGAATTATAAAGAAAAGGGGTAAAAAATGTTACAGAAAGATTTTTTTCCATTTTTCGGCATTGCTGTATGGAACTCATATGTTGTCTACCGTAAAAACGGAGGAAAAAACACGCAACTAGAATTTAGACTTAATCTCATTGACCGTGTAATTGAAAAATATCATTCGGGACTAAATTTCCACCGTGGACGACCAGGTTCGAAGCCTAATCCTGAGATTGACAGACACTTTTTGGAAATAATTGCTAACACAGATAAAAAAACTGAGACCTGCAAGACAATGCGCGGTGTGCTGCTCGAAAAGAAATGAGAATGGAAAGAGAATCCGAAAAGAAACACGTTATTTCTGCCCTGATTGTGATGTAGGACTTTGCATTACACCATGCTTCAAATTGTACCATACACAAAAAGACTTCTGAACTGTTTCGAAAATTGTAAACTTCAAAATTCACAGGAGTATGAGAGAAATTTTTGCAGAACTTGTAAACCATTCTTTACTGCATGCAGAATGTACTTGAAAAAGCAAACATTTAGGGGGTTTGTGTCCAAAATTGTAAAATAAAAAATGTAAAAGCATTAAAAGTGAAAAAAATCTTAATATTCTTATTCTATTAAGTATGGTACTTAATTATATGCAATAAAAAAATATGCCTTTTTTGGAAAATAATTGACCGCTTAAAGCATTTCTGGTAAAATAATTGACCGCACTTTTTCAAACATATGGTTAAAAATTATCAAAATATATCAAAAACCAATCATGGATATTCACTGTCCATATGGTTTTTGATAATTTTTTACTTCAACAATACCACTGAATGAAATGCCAGAAACACTGTTTTCAAAAAAAGTTTCCAAAATATATGCCATTGGTTCAGAAAATTCCTTCCTGAACCCAATGAAACTTAAAAATAAAAAAACTTCCTATCAAAAAATTTTGGCAAAAACGTTGATCTCTCTATCAGTGGAAAGATTTAACTGATGTTGGCAATGTAATGTAGGGACACTGTAACAAAAAATTATAAGGTCTGGAGGGGGGGCTAAAGCTAAGGTGGCATGAAAGGCAATAGAATTGCTGAATGCCAATTGTTTGCTTTTAACCAATACGCTGTACTACTACCTATTCGATTTTTACCATATTCATCATGTGGAAACAGCAGAACAATAAATACAGGATTACTTGTGGACCCACAAAGTAAGAACTATATTTAGCAGAAGCAATTTCAACAAACCTAATGGCCAAGCTATCTACGACACCCTAAGAAAGCAGTTCATCAACAATCTGCTCAACTTAAAGAAATCTTCATGAATGATATCAGTAAAGAAGAATTGGATGTACAAGTATAGATGAGTTGTATCAAACTATCAACCAGAAAGCAAAGAATCTGACGGCATCGAACAGCAAATCACACCTTTCATAAGAGCTTGAAATGTAAATCAGCATATTATTTATCAAAGCCATGAATATTCTAGATTCAATTGAAGAACACTAAAACTCTTCACCTCAAATGGAATTCTCATTCCCCACCCAAAACACCCATCAAAAAGCGACAGACTTCATCTTCGGAGAATAACCTAATACTGCCAAAGAAAATATTATAGAAATTGCTGATCAACAAAGACCGTGAACATTTGACTAAGATGGATTTACCATCCACCAAGAAACCTTATTGTGTCTGCTGCTACTACTCCTTCCCTGCAGACGAAGAAAAATTATGCATCATATTGGAACAATATGGTGCATGATTTTTCATTGTCTGGTACATGATTTGTTCAAATAAAGTATATTTCAGGCTACTACTTCTCTTATCCATTAATTTGAATTTGTAACGGAATTTTTCTTTCTTGTTATTAATATTTTAACTTTCTTTCTCAAGGGATACCTCTTTTTATAGGTTTCAAAAGATACACAGGGGAGGGATTCATCATGAAGATAACCAAACATTGGCACTGCAGTACACATCAATAAGATAGAAAATTTCATTGAAAGTGTAGTTTTCATGCATTAAGGCATAATTTTCAAAAAGTTTAAAAGTTTCAAGATATTATTAGAACATCTACACCTAACACTAGAACTCTAAAGCTATTAACTCTTGTTGTACTCATGAATCATAAAAACAAATTATTCTTATTAATGAGTGTGCCCAAGTCATATTGTTAATGCATATTGCCTTAGTGACAGGTTAACTTTCATTCTCAATGATCTACTCTATATATTTCAAAGAAATACAGGTGGATTCACCATGATGAAAACTGACCCATCATTGGCACTGCAATTAACAACAATGAAATAGCACATGGTATTGATGCATATTCTCAAAAACATAATAAAAAATAAGATAAATGAAGAAATTTAAAAAAATAAGAACTGTCTCAAAATCATACAGTAGAATATAAATCAATGAAAATCTTGTTTACAAATCAATAAAAAAATAAACAATTCCTAACTGATCTCAAAATTTATCCCCAAATCATTATTTAAGACACTTGCCAATGTATTGCATCATATTTTAAGCATCAATGATTTTACCTCACTTTCTCAATGTATTTAAAATCATCACCGAGTGGATTCAACATAGATAAAAAATAATTTAATCATCAACTAAAGCTAGCAAATTGTATTTAAAGTGTATATGTATACATATATTGATGCCTACTCCAGAAAACAAGGATAAAAGGGAGTTTAAAGATATCAGAATTGGCTCCAAATCAAACTTTACAACAATATGACAGGCAATCCATCAAAGAATTTACTTCTCATATGTATGAATCAAAATAAAAATGCAGTTTTCTAATCGACTTGATTAATAAAACTCAACCATTTAGACATTTAAGAGGAATTTTTCATACAATTATTAATAACTATTCAATACTTTTATATATAATGTTTGAAAGGTTTTTGATTTTAAATGTAGGTATATTGATATACTGGTCTTGCAGCAACAAGATCAGTATATGTGAAGTAGATTTTACATTATCCAAGATATCCCAATATAACATCACTATGCATAGCATATGTAGGAATTTTATCTCGCAAGGAAATGACTTCTGGTCTAAATATGTTATCTTTCCAGCATAACACAATTTTCATTTTGATTTGGTTTCATTTCACAAATTTTGAACTGAACTTCCACAATTAAAACCCTAAACCATTTTTCACAATGATGCATGATTTTGTAGTTTTTTTCAGAAACTACACTTTTCACAATGAGCTATTATCAAAAATAAGTTTATGACGACAAACCCATACAATGGTTAATTTTTAAAGTTAAAAAGATTGTATTCCTATATTAGTTGAATCAAAATTATGAATAAGACTTAATCTTTTTTACTGGAATATGAAGTGATGAAAACAAATATTCATTCAGGAATAACTAGTGACAACAGTAAATTGTTTAAATAGATCTGCAAACAAGATTTTTTTTAAATCGGGGTCAAATTTTCAAAGTTGTTTAAATTTTCATAATTGTAAAATGTCATCTCATATCCCACTGTGAATGGAATAACAAATGTAAAGTCATCAATCATTGGCATTTTAGCATACACAAGTATGTTTTCTTCAGAATGAATCTTTCACTTTGTATGTAATAATCGAGCATCGCAAACAGATTTTGATAATAGGCAAAATTCCAAAAATTAGAAACTAGCCCATTTTTTCTTCTTTTTTTATGGATTGGAAAAGGTACAAGAAACAGGCCATTAAACTGACGAGTTCTAAAAAATGCTTAACCTTTCAAAACTCGTAGAACAAAAGGTTTATATATTCTTCCATTTCAATGCACAAATGTGCAATTTCTTTCAATTCATCTTGAATGGTTATCTTCATCTCACTCTCTCCATCTTATTTCTGATGCTATACACATTTAAAGTAGCTATTTGATTTTTGAAATTTGACAGGACAGCAAACTGAAAAGAGTGTTACTTGCTCTGTGTGCATGAAAAGGATCAACATCATGTTCTGTAAATTAACAGAGTGGTTTAATCTAAAAAAAAGAAATAAAGCATTTTAAAAAAGATTTCAAGTACAAAAAAAAAAAATTAGGTTTTAAAATTTTACATAATATAAAATTTCAAAATAGACCAAATTAGTAAACTAAATTAGGGCTCTCAAAATCCAAAGGCTAACATTTGACATACTATGGATGCTAATCAATATAAAATTGTAAATTATTTTAAAAAGTTAATGTACTTATATTTATATGGTTAGATAACATATCAAAAGTAATTAATATACAGTTATTAAAATAAATTTTTTTTTTTTATGTATTTATAATAAAAAAAAATTCTTATTTTAAATTAAATAAGAATTTTTATTAAATGATTAATAATGTATATTAAAATTTTAATAATGTAATTTCTTATGTACAATGTTATGTAAAGGAAATCTAAGATCATTTATCATGTTACAATATTTCTGTTTATTTTCCATATTAGATAACTAAATATAATTAAAAACATAGTAAAAATTTTCTAGCATATTGTTAATAGATATTTTTATATGAATAATATTTTTCTGAATGTCAAATAATTTAAAGTAATATCACAAAATATTATTAGTATCATTAATATTATAAATTAGCAGAGAAACTAGTTAAGGTTATATTTAAATCATACATAAACTTGAAAAAGCAAAAAAAAAAGAATTTAAAATTTAATTACACATTTATTTAATTTCCCTTCCCCCATCCATTATCAAGAAAAAAAAAATAACGAACTTTAAATCACAATGAAATACACTACATTAATAGACTTAAAAAATTTATTAAGAGCTATGCATTTCATCAAATATATATATATATATATTCCATTTATGCATTATTTTCCAGTTTGAATTTCAATAAAAAAAAAAATACACAATAAGTTATCTATTTACAAGAGTAAAAACCAAAATTAGAAACAAAAAATAGTAATTTTAATAAATATACAAGGAAAGTTTGAAATTTTATGAAGTGCATGTCAGTTATTTAGAATTAGTGCAAACCTATTACCCCATCACTTTCCAAGTACAATTGCAACAAAAAAAAACTTTTAAAAAGTGTTCTATTATATACTTAATATGCTTGCAAAATCCCATGAATTTTTTAGTACATTATTTCAGAGATATAAGCAATTATTTTAAGAAATGACAGAATTAGATAAGTAATAAATTATCAATTTATTTAACCTAAAACTATCTGCAAATTTATAATATAAATAGCCTGCAGTAACAGAATAACACAGAATTCAAAAATATCAAAGCATTTTTAAATATCCTCAACCAGAATAAAAAATTTATAACATATATAAATACAATAATACTTATTTGTGGCTTAAGTTTAAAATGTTTTTGCTTCTGGTTAAGAATTCATGAAAGGAAATAGTGAACCATTCTTTGTTGTTATCTAGTGATTTTGAAATAATCCATTCCTAAACTTTGCAAACTTGTCACTTTAATTCCCAGTCCAAACTTTTATCTTGTTTGGTAAAATACATTGCCATGATTCTAAAATGTTATTGCATTTAGTTGCTAATCGTCCATTTACAGAATTCATCACATATGGGCCTTCTTTATTATACTCATTACGAGATGTCTAAGATTAAGAAACACAGATTAAAAAACATCACATGTGAAAGATTAAATATTGTTTTGGAAAAAAACAAAAAAATTTTAAACATACTTGTAAAGGGTTTTTTTTTTATATCAACTGGTTAGATAGCTTTTATAGAAAGGATGGGGGAATAAAACATCTGTGAAGTCTTTAAATCTTTGTGAATGTAATTATGCACTCAACAACTGCATCTATATTATCTAGCTCTGATGATATGTATTTTCGGAGCTGGTAGCATTAAATTTTCAAAGCATAATCGCACCTGCTACAGATAACCAGTGCAATGGTCAGAGTACTGGTCTAACATATATGAGATTGAGCTCCCAGTTTTCACTTTTATATGCGAATCTCAGGTACTAATAAATACTAATAAATCTCAGTACTAATAAATAAAACAATATACACATTAAGTGCAGTCAGTGCTAAATATTGAAGAAGTTTTTTTTTTTTTTTAAAGAATTGATATTAAAGTCTAAATAATGATGATATTAAGCAGCTGACTTGACATTTCACAAACAGACTCAATTAGCAAAGCACTGATGGTTATATGTAGATGCCCGTCATTTAACAATAAGATCACAAACTCTCCAATTTAATCGAAACTTAAGTGCATTTCATTAGTATTTAAACTGGAAAAAGTAGAACTCATCTTTTAATAATTTTCAATAAAACAGAGTCTGAAAATATTAAATGCTTAACACTTATGCAGAAAGAAAAACAATTAAATCAAATACAACCTCTTGATATTAGGTTTATTTACAAAGTGGAGTGAATTTTAATTTCTTACATTCAATGAAGTGTTTTCATTCAATGGAAGGAACATTCTAGAACTAAGAACTATTTATACAGATAACTTTTAAAAAAGAAACAAAATTTGATACATTTGCTACATCAATATAACAGAATTGTATTTATGAGCTATCAGAAAAATTTTGAAATCTAATGAGAGCAAAACCATTTTTTAATACCAAAGATCGAAATTTTCACTTTTGCTTTGTTATGCAGAATAATGAGTAAAAAAAAATACTTATTTTGAAAAGTAACTAAACTGAAACTTCTTTTAAGAAGAAATTCTTTTATTCTATTCTCTCTTCTTATTTACTTATGTATTTTTTTCACCAATGTAAATTATCATACAGTTATAAAGATCAATAGGCAAATAAATGTTGCAAATTTTCATTCTGAAGATGGCTGAATTCATTTTCTAATTTATCACAATTATATACATCATCTTCAATTCCAAGTAAAGAGATACATTTGCAGAAAAATATCTATTTACTACTGAAAGATTTTGATGAAATATTTTCTAAGTTAGCAATCACAAGAATCTTTTTATGTAATTATATACAACTGTGTAATTTTACCAAATTCTAGATAAAGGGATAAACTACTAAACTATAATTACAAATGCTAGGTAAAAATAATAATAATTCAGTTTCCACTAAAGAAAAGAAAAAAGAATTTCTGGTATCAACAGTGCAAACAGCAGATGTATAATTATGTCTTAAGTTAGACCAAAAATTTAAAAATTAACAAACAAGACTATATAGTTATTACTTTTTTTATTACAATGATATTGATTAAATAGTTTCAGATAATTGCTATATCCACCTTTTATTGTCTTATTTATAATGTCTTATGAATGAAAACTACAATCACTTAAGCCTAACAGTCTGATGAGCTTTGAATTTATATAAATTATTCAAGAAACTTTCCAACGAAATATGATCTTAAATTATGGATATTTTTAATTACTATATAAAAAACATGCGAATATTCAAAGGAAACGATTTTCCATGGAATCATAACGAAAACGATATGTATATCCAAGAACTTTCATGAGACAATAGAAAGATATAATTAAAAAGGTTTCTTAGAAATTTACCTATGTCTAAATAACTGGAATAAATGTTTAAATAATTTACTAACAAAATAAATTTCAAAATCTAAATTACCGTAGATTTTAGACGGACCTCCAGTAAAATAAGTTTTCTTCAACTATGGCAGAAGCAACCACGAGGCTAAGCATGAAAGGCGACCACGAGGTAAGCATGGCACCGTTAGAAGACGCTTTTAAATTACTAGAGAGAGGATCTCTCCTTTTGTTCCTCCATTCTAGACCACCGGATATGGCTGATAATACTTAGGGAAAAAGGATTTTCAAAATTTAGGGAAAATTTAGGAAACAATTTTCGAAGTGATCGAATTTCGAAGGGGATATTGTCGATCTTCCTTTCATTGATAAAAACATTCTGTAATTTTATTTTTTTGCTGTATATTTAGTATTTTATTAAAGCTTAAAAACTTACAAAATATTTATCTGAGTGAATTTGTGTTTTAATTATAAAAATTTCTTTAAACTATATAGACTATGAATCACAGTTAGTTGCAAGTATCCAATAATAATTAGTCCATTTATTTTAAAATTATTTATGAATTTATTTTGTAGATTGATTATTATTTAAATAATTTCCATTTAATAAATGAGGGGGCCTCCTGTCTATCGATACTAATTATTAAGATATCTAGCCGGCCTGATATTCAGTGACGAGACACATTGCAAGAATGGGTAATCCTGTTCACTTTTTCCCATGATTCCTCATTCTTTCCCATAATTCAATGCGTTTGATATTATTGCTGCTAGAATACTTCGATTTAATATGTTGCAAAAATGGTATTGTTTTTTTTTTTGCATCTTATAATTTTTTTTTTTTTTTTCTTTTGTAAGCTTTTTTTGTTTTTCTTTGCATTGCATCTTTTTTAGTGAATTCAATGAATGATTATTAATTTTACTTTTGATTGCTATAAATATTAATTAATTTATGAATTATTGAGATGGCAATTTATATAAAAAAATTTTCCTCAGCTTTGCGAAAATACTTTTGATTTTAATTATTTTTTCGATCTTTTTAACAGTTTAAAATATCTATAAACAGATGCGCTAAATCGTTTATAATGAATTGAATTTATTTAGTTTTCTTTACAGAAATATTATAGTAATATTGATGCATATAATGTCTGTATGTTGTTAAAAATTTTCTACCATATTCAATCATTTCCTCAGTAAGTAATCCTTCTAATAGCTTGAGAACTCGGTAAGAGCCAGACCTTTCTTTAAAAGTTTCTCCAATATGTACCCAATTATGATTCAACAACACATGCAAATATCTAATTTCACTTTCTTTTTTTTTTAAGATGGCTCAAAAGTAGTTCAAACGTGAACGAAAAAAATTACTGAGTTTTATTGAAATATACACACCTGTATTTAAAAATACATGAAAATCACATAACTAGAAGACTTCTTACATAAATTGAGAAAAAAATTACCATTTCTTAGAAGCCTCATGATTTCTGTAAATACATTCAAGTCGAGTAAATGCATTGAAGAATAATTTACAGCATAGAGTTTAATGCTATTAAAATGTAAAGAACATAATGTAGAATGTTCACTTAAAAGCTATTGTGGTTGTTTAATTTTTAAAATACATTTGCACATTACTCCTAAATCTTCATATCCGAATGTGATTAAAACCCAGAAGTCGAAAAATTAGTTTAATAACAAAATATCAGGTTCAAAGAACATAAAAATATTACGAAAATAATGGTCAAATATTATCTAGTAAAACACAAATTATTGTCAACTCTACAGTTTGAAAACCATTTTAAATCTATTATAATTTAATTCATGCTTTTTTCCCTTTTCTTTTTGTTGGCATATTGTAGTAGATGTATACATAGAAATTTGTAACTTTCATGCAAAAATTATGCTAATAAAAAATTTATTGTATTAGTCTAATATATTTCTTAATGCCTATTTCATCATTTCTTTAAATATCAATTTTAAAAAAGAAAGAAATTAAATAAGAATATTAACCACAAGAAAGACAAATTAAATGAAATTATTTAACATATAAGAAAGAGGAAGAAATTGTGTAAGAATGTTAATCATAAGAAGGAAAAGAATGGGAATCATCTCTTCTAGCCATGTAAGTTTTCTTTCTGAATTGCTGTGATACCAGAAAATATTGTTTACCCTCCCAAGTAGTGGCTCCTCTGTAAAATTATCAAGAAGCTTTGCAGGGCCAGTCAGAATGTTAGCCATTATTTATTATCATTATATATTTTTTTCTCAATCTCATCAGCTGCTGGTATCTAGAGTTCAATGCAATTTCAGAAATAAAATTACAAAGAAAATCATCAGAAAGATCAAAAGCATCAAAAAGAAATTGACAAAAAGCGTGAAAGCATCAAAAAGAAAAAAAACATGACAAATGGGAATCAGTTAACAGCCTGATGGCCAATTGGTTAGTGCTCTGCTCTGACCATTGGTACCACAGGCTTCAAGTTCGAATCATGGCAGTGACATGGATGTTTGTAATGGTTCGGAATCTACGTTAAACTGTAGGTCCCTGTCTAATTAGCCTAAAGTGTGCAAAAAAATGACCGCAGAGGGACAAACCAAACATTATCAGTTGAAAATGCTTATAAAAATGACATTCGGTCAATTAATTTTCAGTTATTTAAAATATTTACTTAAAAGTAAAAAAAAATTTTTTTTTTTTAGTATTAATAAAAAATATTAATATGTCATACAACGTTTGATAGTAATACTAGCTGTCTTGCTTGCATGGCTTTTTATATTTTAATTTTTAACTATTTAAATTTTTAAACTGTGACTGTGTACTTGAAAAAAAAATAATAAAAGCAAAGCTTGTGGGAAAAAAAAAAAAAATTTATTTTTTGAAAAAGTGAAAAAAAAAAAAAAAAAAATTAAGTATTCTATTTTATCAGCAACCCTAAAGTATTTTTAGTTAAACATCATTTTCATTCGTTTATTTCCTTCTGTCAATGTTATTTATCACAATTTTCCAGCTATTTATCACTATTTCCCAGCTATTAAGAAAATAATTCTTATTAATAAGAAAATTAGTGAGAAAGGTTATCATGAGAATATACTAATAAAGGATATATTTTAACATTCGATTAGTAATAGAATTCAGACAAACAGAATCGATCTTCTTTATAAACTCAGATTTACATAGGGCTAATTTTGTGAATATGAATTACATGTTGTTATTTGAGGAAATCAATGACAGCAATAGCAGTGCATCTAAATAATACAGGATCTTCGACATCAGGACTTGCTTCAAACTGAAGTCGAAGACTGCCCGCCAAAAGTTCAGCTTACCCTGAAGCCGAGTTCCGTTGGAAGTTAACAAGGAGGATCTTGATGCGAGATTTTTGTAGTAGAGACGAACTTCTTAAGAGTGAATTTGATTCATGCGATAAGACCTCAATGAAATGTTACAATCCTCGCTTTATAACATTCCTAGTGAGATTTCTACATTTATGGTAGTAACTGCCCCGGTTTGGTTCGGTCTGTCGATCTACGGTTGTATTTTGCACAACTTAGGTTAATTAGTTCAACGTAGTAACAGCTCCGGATCTCAGATTCTTTCGATATCTGCCAAGATCAACGGAGTTTGTTCCTATCCCTGAATACTTTTTTTTTTTTAATTTAAAGAGTGGTGTAGAACCGATCTGGGATTTGAAGTAACCATTAAGGTGGCATTCAGTGAATCTTCAAAATTGTCAATGAGATGGTGAGCAACCGTAAGGTTTCTTGAATTCAGAGATGGGAGGGGCTTACTATTCAGTTCGTAATGGAAGTCCTCCGAATTGGACGCAAATTATTTAAAACCTTTCACTGATTCTATGCTGGTGTCAAAAGAAAGTATAATAGGGAGATGGTCCAAGTCAAGATTAGTTACTTTCACAATAGAATAATTAAAAGGAATGTACTAAAAAAATTTCCATGTTTAAGGCATTTACAAACTTAGTAGGACTGAGAAGGGGTCACTCCTCGATGTGATTGAATGTAGCCGTGCAATTTAGTACTGTATCCATTTGATTTCTTACCGAAATTTCATCTAGAGTGAAGGACGTCAAAATCACCTGCGACGCTCATAATAAATTCTGATCAAAGAAGCTTGTCTATATCATCTAACGATAAACCACCTGGACTTTGGGAGCAATACAAGTCGAAATAATGTTAGTGGGGGAGGGGGCAGTTCCTGCGTCAATCTGAATTAAACAATCCCTTTCGAACTTTAAATGGATTGACCTTATTATAAATTAACTTTTTTTTTAATTATTAATGAAAGATTGTCGTTTATAAAATTCTAGAACGAAGAAAATTTTGTAATTTGAAAACCTATCGTGTAGAAAATTGGCAAACGGCTAAGTAGGATAGATTTATAAAAAAAAAAAAAAAAAAATAGCGGCGTCATAGGGAAGGAAATATCATTTAGGAAAGATTTTAATTGCTATAAAAATTTATAAGTAAAATTTTAGATAACAAGTCATTAAAAGAAAAACAAGATAAAAATAAATTCTATTCCAACTGATATACTCTTTTTTTTTCAAAGCATCTTTGCATCGTCTCTATCTAGCTAGCACTCCTAACTAGCAAGCAATTTGTCAGTTTTTTGCAATTAAATCTGATGTTTATAGTTGTTCCTACATTATTTCTCTGTTCAAAAATAACTTTTCTCTGATACATTTTATAGAGGATTATTTATTCCTTTAAAGGCAGCCTTTCATCTTAAAACAATGTTATTTTATTTACATATTTATCTGCAACTGCCATTCGTAGTCTAAAATGTCAGAAACAAGGGTTGTATATTTGTAGAGTTGTATGTACTCGAACTATGGTCGGATTAAAAGAAATGTGATACAAGAAGTCATATTCAGAATCCTATGATATATAAAATAAATTAAACACACTGTTTAAAATTTGTTGAATACAAATGAAAAAAGATATTATTCTTTGATTTAAAATCTCATATCAGGTGTATATATTTATTGCCAGCTTTCTTAAAAATAAAAAAAAATGACAATCAATGTTTGAGTTTTAAATACGGGCGAATAGGCGAAAAAGAAAAGTGCACCAAATTTTTAGCAAAAAATAGGGAATTTTTTTCTGATGGAATAGTGCACTCTGTTCCTCCTCGAAAAGGCCCTCGTCGTACTCTATTCCTCCCACCCCTTTCTGAGAGGTGGTTGCTCTAAAAATTTAGGAGGAACTCACTTTGCCCACTATTCTTCCTACTGAAAAGATAACTTCCCCCAGAAATATTTTAGATGTAGGTTACAAAAAAATCTGTTAATAAAATAAGGTAGAATTTATGTTATAAATACATTGAAATTTTATATTCCTACGAAATTTATGCCACCAAAATGAATTTATATATTTTGAATGATACGAGATATTAGAATTAAAAAAATATACATAAAATTAAAATGTATTGTCATAAAATTATAAATGAATTCGAAGTAACATTTATGATTCTTTTACTTTTTTAATTATAATTTTTGTGTGATTATAGTTAATATTTAAAAATAATTATAAGCTTTTAAAATTCCATATTTTACATGGGAGGCAGTTTACAGAACAACACATTTATACATCATTTACAATCTTTTTTAATCATTATACTTTCTCATCCTATTTTTTATTTATATTTCCTTCATATATATTAAACTGATTATGATCTAATTAATTATGATCTCTAAAGGTGTATGATAATTTATTAACTATCTTGATAACTAACTGTATGTGTGATGATTTTAAAAAATATTGCATCGCCTCACATACTGTTGAAAATTTCATATTTTTAAACTAGGGTTAAAACTTTAAGTTTCTTGTACTTGTTCATTTTATATTGCATATAAACTGTTATGTAACAATATTCAAGAAATTTTATAAAGGAATGTATCAAATATAATTTATTTAAAAATTAATTTACTAAGAAATAGATGTGAGTTCGTGAAATTTATAAATCAGTGATTTGTTTTCAATGATTGTTTTTATTATATTTACAAATACTAATATATATATATATATATATATATATACGTATTTTGCTATTATAACATATTTTCATGTCAAAATTGTTATTTTTCAATGTTAAAAAATTGCCAAGGAAAAAAAAAAACCATCTCGGTTAACGAGTCAAATGAAAAGAAATTTTTACTGTTAAACAACTTTCATGAATAATAAAAAATGTGCTTAATATTTTAGATTTCTTACACTATTGAAGATTTAAAAGATTAATTTATTTATCTTTTCCCCTTATTTGAAAAATTTATTTTCCTTACTGGCCATAAATTGATATTCATGTTTAGATGTTTTATTGCAAATTTGAAAAAATTGACAAACTGCACCCCAATGACGCGTTCGAGTAATGGCGAAACACAGCACGCCACAGTCATCATTGTTGAATAAAGATGTCGAGTGCCTGAACGCGAAGCGTTCATCAACTCAATGGTATGTGAAGGCAGTAGGAAAGAAAAATCATGATAAATAGATAATAGTAATCGTATGATCACGCCACAGTAATTAAAAAGAAAGTGACAGCAATTCAAGAATTTATATTCCCTACAAGTTGAACAAAAAATTCTATTTCCCTAAAAACTGAAAGCGCTGCATGGTGATCTCAGAATGTGCGCAGTGCATAATTACTCGCCCCAGTTGCCTTAGTTTTAAAATCTTTGAATGGCAATATTTTGTTTATTTATAAACATTAGGACTTATTTACCACATTTGGTATAATTCATTCAAGGTAGTTAAAAGGAAGCAGAGGGTTTGATGTGTGAGTGTAGACAGGTCAGCTTAACTTGGTTAGGTTTCCCTGAGTGCTGAGTACATAGCTGTGTTTAAGTGGGCGTTGCTCACTTGCTGGTTTGTTTATCTGGTTTTGATAAATTATCAATAAATTTCTCTTTTAGGTCTTTTTCAAAGTGTAAGGTAAGATTACCTTTTCTTTTTTTTTTTTTTTCTCTCTTCTTTCCGGTTGTTTCATTTTATTAGTCAACCTGAGCCATTCGGCAATATTTGTGTCTGATGTGGACAATTCTCACTTAAATATGGATGACGTCCAAAGCTGTAATAGCATGATTTCCAGTAATAACAATTACTTTAAAAGCTCAAAATCCATTAATGAACTGGTGTTGCGGTTGGGTTAGAAAAGTTTTGAGGAAATTCATATTGTATGCCAACACAGAGATGCCAAACATAAAATTCCGCGTTCAAATCCATTTCTTATCAGGCGGATATAAAAAAAACACATAAACAGACATGATAATATCACCAACATGAAATTTTCGAGGCAGGGTAAACTCATCTTTTCTACTGCCGTTTCGGTGTGCGCTGCACAGATCTTAAATCTCGACAAAATTCTGGAAACGCCAATTTCTACGGCAGTAACTTTTGAAAATATTTCGAAACGGTTCCTAGTCTTTGATATACCTACCACTCTACCATTGTCGGAATTAGCGGCTGAAATTATGCATAAAACAGAAATGGAAGTGGTTGAGTTGCGACGTTTTGTTAAACTGAACTCTACTCAAGAATTTTCTCCGGTACTCATTACAATCCTGGGCACTTTTTTGCCTGATTCTATTAAGATCTGGTTCACCAACCAAAAAATTCGCCAATTTGTCGATAGAGTCCGACAGTGCTTGCATTGTTATGACTTTACTCATGCAACACGTGTCTGTGACAGGAACATTTGCCCTCGGTGTGGTGTAAACCATGAAGGATTGTGTCAAGGTCGGAAAAATGAATTCATTGTACTGGACCTCATTCAGCAACATCCAAAACCTGCCCACATCATATCCATGAACAAAAAATTCTCGAGTTCAAGTGCAGAAATCATTTAACTATTGGTGAGGCACGACGCATATATGCTCAATCATCTAAAACTAATTACTCCGACGCTGCTAAAACCAACACGACAGCTCAAACATAGAAGAAATCGTAAATCAAAGAGTAGAGAGTATTGTTCAGAACATTACGATTAAAATGGAACAACAGACCACTCTTCTAATTGAAATATTCAAAAACAATCGAAAATCTTGTGCAATATCTAGTCTCAGTATTCCACCAAACGGACCTCAAAAAATCCCCCTAACCGAAAACGCCAAATGATCAACCTTGTTCCACCCACTAATAATCCCATGCAATGGGATGCAGGTGGAAGCAATGCTTCAGATTAAGACTGTTTTTGCGGTGTTTTTGTTCAGGTGTTCCCGGTTATTTTAGTGTATTTATTAATAATCCTCTTGTTTTTGCCCCAAGTAAAGGGCTTTTCTTTTAGTTTCTTAGGGAATAATACCTTCCTGATTTTTTTTCGTAATTTTCGGTGATGTCATTCCTCCAGTGGAACTGCCGCAGTCTGAAAAATAAGAAAATCTGGCTCCACCAACCCCTTTCACAACGTCAGAATTTTGGGTTTTTCAGGAAACATTCCTGAAAGCAGATGATTTCATTTCCTAATAAAATCTTTTTTTTTCGCACCCACCGTAACAACAGAACAGGAGGTGGCCTACTAATAGGTATTCCTACAAGCATGTCCGGTCGTGTTATTTTTGAAAATTCTCAAGACCCAAACCTTGAGATACTTGCAATAGAAATTCGGTCACACACCTTTTTTATTTACCATTGTTAATATTTATGCACCACATGGGTTAGATATCAATCAGGTTCAAAATTTTTTTCAGTACTCTAAAGACGCCAACTTTTATTTTGGGGGATTTCAACCTACACCACCCCTTTTGGGGCGGAAAAACATCTACGCCCAAAAGCGAAGAATTTTGGATTGGTTGAATCAGTCGCATTTTCTATCCTGAATACTTCAACGCCCACCACATCACCCATAATTTCACTTCTTCCGTTATAGATCTCACTCTTTGTTCGGCAGCTCTCTTAAACGAAGTGTATTGCTATGTTTCTGACTCTACCTTCGAAAGTGATCATCTACCAATAGTTATTTCATGGTCCAAACTAACAAATGCAACAAAATATCTTAAAACTATATATTGGAATCCAATTCTCAGAGATTCGAACAATTTTCTTCAATCTATTGCTGACCCTACCGTTGAAATAGTCACTGAAAAATTTCGCACACTATAAATATTAATACCAAAATCAAAATTTTGACTAATAACGAATACCCTCCATGGTGGAATATTGCATGTAATTTCTGTCAACTGAAAAAAAATAATGTGGAAAAAAGGCCAGGAATAGTGTTTCGGTCCCTGATTGGATTCGCTACAAAAAATACCGAAGTAAATTAAAATACCATATTAAAAGGGCAAGGGAAAATACTGGGAAAATATAACCAATATTCCGAGAAACCCTAAATTATTCTTCCGCATCCTAAATAAACTAACTAGCCACAATAATCCTGATATAAAAAATAGCAAATTAATTTTCACAATAATAGATATATTAGTAATCCAAAACAGCAAAGCAATGAAAACTAAACCAAAATGAAATTATTTTAAGAAATTTACGCTTAAAAGCCCTTAAAAATTAACGGTCTAAAATTTCTGGCATCAAAGAAAAATGGTATTAGGACAAAAAACATCTTTATCACAATTGCAAACAATAGTATACTCAGCACATTTTATTACAGTGCATTAATAATTAAAAATTTCCCGTCACTAAATTAAACGCCTGTAACATAATTCAAACAAAGGTTCTGAGAATTGTTCTGGGATTACCAATTTGGACTCAAATATAATTTTGTTAAAAATGTCTGGACAAGAAATTCTTTCAGATAAAATTAAACGTTTGGCATTGCAGTTTTTAATCAAACAATATGCTAACCACTCTTTCACCCTTTGATGGTAAACAATGAATTGCAGTTACTTGACAAAGATGAAAACACTCTTAAAAACTCTCTTCAAAATTATAATTGTTCACCAGAACACCTTTTAACCTTACCAATTGTGCCACGGCATGATCCTCCTTTATGTGAAATTTTCCTTCAGAAGTTCCGTTTCCAAAATAAAGAAAACCCAGTTTCACTTATAGTCAATGATTTTCAGATTGTATAAACAGATTTTCTCTGATCACTATATCATAGCCACGGATGCCTCAAAAGTCACGTCTCAACTTCAATCGCCGGCATTTCTTGCAATCAAAGTTTTCATATCGCATTAACCCAATAAACTCTGTTTTCACAGCAGAGGTTTTGGCAATTTGTGTCGCCATAGATGAACTAGCTATTGTTGACAAGGACATTTTAATACTTTCTGACAGTTTTTCGGCTCTTAATTCTCTTAAAAATCTTAACATTCATTCTACCTATGCTATTCAAAGACTTGCTTCGAAACTTTTTGTTCGACAAACCTTTAATCAAAATATCACATTTTTATGGGTTCCTGGTCATTCAGAAATTTTATGGAATGAAAAAGCGGATTCTCTCGCAAAGAATACCACGGAACTCTCGCAATTTATTGAATGGATGTCCCCGGAAGATGTCATAGCAAACCTGAAAAAAAATCCTACCTAATCTCGAAACAAATTACTTTAGCAGCAAATATTATGATTTGATAGGAAACTTTCAGATATTGGAACTATCACAAAATGGACACAGAATAGAAGACAGGATATACTCATTGCTCGTATCATCAGCAGAATGATCGTTACTCCCGCCCTGTTAAATAGATTCAATTTAGATTCCAATCCTTTCTGTAACATATGTAATGAAATCAATGACCTTTTACACATTCTTTTAAGATGTAGAAAATATTCCACCTCCAGATTACATCTATGGCAAAACTTGAATATCGACGAAAAATAATATCACATTCAAAGCTTTTTTATCTAAAATTCTTGATTGCAAAAAAAAATCTGACTTTATTTCTCCAATCTCTTAAACGTTTTGATATTTATTAGCTGCAATTCTCTCGGCACTCAGGGGATACTATAAATCCCTGTTTTTGTTCGCGCCACTTTACTTACTGAGCGGAAAATAGACCTCACATCCTTTTAGTGACGTAAAATAGGGAAAACGAACTGTTCCCATATAGTGATTAGGGGATTATAGTCCTTGTTGCTTCGCATCCCCATATACTCCTTCGATTCAAGTCAAGTTGTACAATTTTGTAATACAGGTATTCACACGTTTAAATTGTTTTTCGGTATTTACTAGAAATTTAGAATTCTTATCTGGGAAAGAATTCTTATGTGTGAAATTCTTATTCTTATCTGTGAAAACAAGGTTGTAGTTGTGAAGAAAGTGATATTTTCGATATTTTTAAATTGGTGAGTTTGTTATTCACATTGTATTTGTATATCATACTTTAGAATTCAAAATATTTTTCAGATTTATTATATATATATATATACTCATAAATAATACCTCATAATAAGGAATAAGAATAACTTTAAAGAACATAAAAAGTCAGTTGATAATACTTCGATTTGGTTTCATTATTTATATGATGAAAAGAATATGGCGGCACAATGTAAAAAAATGTTCAAGAGTTATTAAAGTTAATGATGTACAAGCGGACTCCATACACATTTAAAAAACGAAACATGACACAAATTTGTTAAAGAGGATCAATACAATATTGTATCAATACAATACAATATGAATACAATTTCTAAGCCCAAGCCATCAGGGATTTTAGATAATTTTGAAAAAAAAAAAAAAAGATAATTTGGATGAAATTATAAGTAAAATGACAGCACCAATGAAGTTTCTACTACCGGTATTGAACTTTTGATCCGATATTGCAATCCCTAATCGTAATCTAGTCGTAAATTTGTTATTTTTATCTTTACGATACTTTTGCTCTTTCTAAAATAAGGGATTGAATATTTTTGTGTAACTCGAAATTGTTAATATTATTATTGAGAATCCTAGATACCCTGCATATTAAGTTTAATTTTATAAATCTAGAATGTATAGAATAGGAGTACGAAAAAAATATATGACACAACTTTCTTTTGAGGTTATGCTGCTTTGAAACAAATCATTTACAGGGCATGTAACTCAAATGAGTACTTTTTGTATGCATTTTGGATTTTTTTCGGTACTTACGTATTAACGATACCTTGGCGACAGTTGCGCCAATAAAGATCACACGCGCCAACCACAGCTACAGATTTGGCGGTTTTTGGTGGCGCCAATCTACAGTTAAAATTTTTGTTCCAAATAATAAAATATATAAAACACTTCATTTAAAATCGAAACGCTTTCAAAAATTTTTTGTTCCAAATAATAAAATATATAAAACACTTCATCACTTTCATCAATTTCCACAATGCAATCTGGTCCACCTACCTTCTTTTTTGGTTTATTCTCCATATCCAAGACACATAATTCACGCATGTAATTGTTCCAATCTATATCAGTTTTATCCGATATATCAAGTTGCTTTTCACAAAATTTGATCGACGTCAACTCCTCGCACCAGCAGTATACATATGAATCTCAAAGCTGTACGAAATGGAATTCTGCTTCCCTCAAACCAGTTGTCTTTTCTAGGTCCCACATGATAAGCACACTGACTGAAATTGCATTTCCAAAACTTACGTTCACCAAAATAAAGTTTCATGTCATGGGAATTGGGACATTTCCGTTGTTTTGGTAAAATATTTCACTCCTGAAAAATAAAATTGCATCTTGTTCTGTTTCTGGCAAATTCCAAATACGCATTTTCGTATCACTACAAAATGGCGTCAAAACTCAGCAAATCTGCAGCTGTTAGATTGGCGCCACTTAAAACCGCCAAATCTGTAGCTATTAGATTGGCAACACTTAAAAACCGCCAAGTCTGTCGCCAAGGTATTGTTAATACGTAAGTACCTTTTTTCTTTGGAAGACTGCAAATGAAATCATATTATTTTTCAGCTAATTAAAACACAATCCAATTGAATAGTTTATATTTTTCTAAAAAGTATTTATTCAAATAACAAAATATATTACAAGTTTTAACAATCGATATTTTTATTCAAATAAATAACTTAATTTTTAACAAATAATTACCGAAAGAAATGATTGATGGTTTTTTCGATATTAATCAAGAAAAAGAATCATTATCATCATAAACATCAGTATATATCTGTAAAATGTTTGAATTTCTCTTTATGTTCATGTATTGCATCACACAGGAATTGCTTTAATCCAGACACCTCTCTTTGGATTTATGGAAGCCGTTGATATTTTTAACTCTAGTTTTTCCTGCGAAAAAGTTATTTAACAGTGAAAATAACAATTATATTTATTTGCTTATTATTCAAATTTCAATTAAGTGTTTTTTTCTGCAAAATGTTTTCTCAAATTTCTCAATAATTTAACATAGTAAACATGAATTTGTATTCATAAGCAAAGATAACATTACTTATATTCGATGAATTTGCAGCGCATATACAATATATGGCTTTACAGAAATTTAAATGTTACGGTTTTTTAAGGAAGAAGCAGAAATTAACAAAGCCATAAATAAAAATAAATTCATAACAAAGGTATAAACAAATCAATATGGATTTATAACAAGACATAAATAAATAAGCGAATCATTAAAAGCCATTAACAAATGAGGGATTCCAAACAAATTTTAAAATGAACAAGCATTAATAACAATGATAAAAACCAATCACTGATTTGTAACAACATTTTAAACAAATAAGCATTCATAACAAACAAACAAATTAGCGATCCGTAACAAAGTTTTAAACAAATAAGCATTCATAATAAATAAAATATTTAGTAATTCATAACAAAGTTTTAAACAAATAAACATTCAAAACAAACAAATCAGGCGTTGATAACAAAGTTTTAAATAGACATTCATAACAAATAAACAATTCAGTGATTCTTAACAAAGTTTTAAACAAATAAACAATTCAGTGATTCTTAACAAAGTTTTAAACAAATAAACAATTCAGTGATTGATAACAAATAAGCAAATCAGTGATTCATAACAATTTTTAAACAAATAAGCATTCATAGCAAATAAATCAGTGATTCATAACAAAGGTTTAAGCAAATAAGCATTCTTAACAAACGAACAAACAAATCGGTGATTCATAACAAAGTTTTAAACAAATAAACATTCATAACAAATAAATCAGTCGTTCATAACAAAGTTTTAAATAAACATTAACAAATAAACAATTCAGTGATTCATAACAAAGTTTTAAACAAATAAGCGTTCATAACAAATAAACAAATCAATGATTTATAATAAAGTTTTAAATAAGCATTCATAACGAAGACGTAAAAGCATCCGAAAGACTGAGTTTTACAGCAAAGCCATAAGCATATCAACAGAGATAACAAAGCGAAGAAAAAAAAATGAACAAAGCAACACAGAGTAGAAACATTTTACAAAACAGTGATTTATTATCAAGGTTTAGTAATGAACATTTGTCGGTTAATGAAATCTGAAGTAATACATATAACTTTAAAAAAAATCATATACTTTAAATTTTTTAGGCTAAGTTGCTTTCCATTATTGGTAGCTTATAAATAAATGATATTAGAATGCAGAAGATCGAATCTTTAATCCTTCTGCACGTATAAGAAATTACGGTACTTACGTATTAACGCCACCGCAGCAGAAGTTGCGCTAATGCGCCAATAAAGAGGTGCCAATCGCCAAAATAGAGACTGTTTTAAATCTATGTTAAACTCTATATCGGCCCATTTTCCACCCAAATCCGATTGACTACTTTGTTTTTAAATAAAGTGTTTTGAATTTTGAAAGTGTTTTGGTTTTAAATAAAGTGTTTTATATATTTTATGATTTGTCACAAAAATTTTAAGTGTAGATTGGCGCCACTTAAAAACCGCCAAATCTGTAGTTGCGGTGGCGTTAATACGTAAGTACCGAAATTGCATTATTATAAAATGCAAAATTCACAATGCACTTACTTTGTCGCTTTCGGCGCAAACTTTGAATTTGTATTTGGACAGCAGTCTTGCCAATGCCAGCTTAGCTTCCATCAATGCGAATCTCATGCCAACGCAGTTTCTTGGGCCTTGTCCAAAGGCTTGGAAGGCCATTGGGTGAATCTTGGATTTGTTTTCAGGGGCAAATCTGAAAACAAATCATTATACTGTATAAATTTCAATCATTAAAAAATTATCAAACATTCTTTTGAAATTAATCCTTTTTTTCTTGAAATTCAATTTAATATTAATTTTTTTTTTTTGTAATCGAATCACTGAAATTTCGTTAAACTTGTTGTTAGCAGATATAAAAATGAAAATAAGTACAAAATAGTTTTTCTAATCAGCAGAGTTTTTATCTAAATATTTTCATTCAAGATTAAGAACATTAGAAAACATTATAATTAGAATAGGTAGTATCTGATTCTGGGATTAAAAATAATGGTTAAATTCTAGAATACTGTACCCCCGAGGAAGCCGCCAATTTTGCAACCCTGAATATTTCGCCAAATTTCTATACGGTTGCAATACTTTAATTAGATCAATTCGTAGCTTCATTTACCGAAAAATATAATAACTATTTTATTGCTATTTCGATAATTATTTGCACAATTTTTATTTGGAGTAAGTAAGAACAGAAATATATATACTTTTAAATAAGTACTCCGATAAATTATTGATAATTCCGAGCTTATTCTTATAACGTATGTCTGTCGCTGATACAGAACATAGATAATTTTTATTACGTTGTCACTCATCAAAATAAGAAACAAACAAGAAAACGATTTTTTAATTAATTAATAATTTATATTTTATTCTTAAATAATTAATTTCCTTTTTAAAGATGTCCGTTTAATTAGGAATTTGTGGCACCCGTAATTAGAATTCGTACAGAATATTTGAATATTTAGCTTGTTAGAACGTTAGTTAACGTTAAAATTTAAATTCTTAATAATTAAAATAAATTAATAATAATAAAATAATGTGTCTGAAACATTTGATAATTATCTGGCAGAGTACATGTGGCGGCGCCAGCCCAAATTTGACATCCGCAAATTTTTTATGATTTCACCGATGGAATAAAACATTCGTTTCCACCACAGACGAAGGGCATACTATAATAAAAGGTATATTATTCTCTGATTTCTTTTTTTTTTTTCTTTTGTTAATATTAATTTATCATTCGAATTCGGTTTCGTAAAGAACATGACTTATTTTTTGACATTTAAAGAATTTTTTTATGGTAACAGCGATTATTATCTTTGCTTAAACAGTACATTTTTGTGAGTTAGCAAAATAAAATTTCACATAATAATTTGGAGATAAAGCGATTTAATTTGGTGTGAAAGCAATTTAGGAATAAAATGTTGGCAAAATAATGATATATTTTGGTGTTAAAAAGCGGCAATAATTGGCTTAAAAAGAAAATATTAAGATTTTGCCATAATAGCGGTAAACTTTTGGTGATAAAGCGATATAAAATCGGCGATCTAAATAATCGTAAAGGCAATTTATACATAATTTTTTTTCATAATACTGTTAAATTTTTGGCGCAAAAGTAATCCAGAAATAAAATATTTTAGTGATAAAAATTTGGCGATAAAGCATTAACTTTTGGCGTAAAAGCAAAGAACAATTTGCTTAATGAAAAAGTTTGGCGATAAAGCATAAAGTAAAAATTTGGCTTAAAAGCACATATAACAAAATTCGGTTAGTGAAAAAGTTTGGCGATAAATGTTGGCGATAGCGAATTAATTTTTGCCATAAAAGCACTTCAAATAAATAATAAATGGTTTGAAGACGTAATAGCTATTTGGCTACTACTGTTGGCGTAATAGCACTGTTTGGCTTTAAATTTTGGCGAAATAACATTTTACAATGATACCGAACTTCGGCAGCCATTTTGTTTGTTTACTTGGCGATTTGGCAACCCAGTGAAAGATTTCGGCGTAATATCATTTTACCGCGCAAACTACCTGACCCATTCATTTCAATGCTTACTTATTGAGTTGACGATGTGTTTGGCAGAAAGGGTACATGATTATAGATTTCAACGGAAATAAGTTTGCTTAAAAGAAGAATTCAGATTTCTCAGCCGTAAATCATTACAGCCGAAATATTTATTATAAACTTGTTACGAATAGCATGAAAATAATAAAGTTTTTAATAAAAGAAAATTTTATTATTTCTACATATAAAATATATTTTTGTTTTGATTTGTAGAATTTAAAATTTATTAATTTATTAAAATTTTACCTTAATGGATGGGATAGACTTTTGACTTAATTAGACAACCAGGTTTTTATTGGTTTGAAGGGAAATATTACAAAACTAAAAAGATTCTGAAATTGACTTTCATGAATTGTAATTTCAATATTATTGTGAGAAAACTATCAGAGTAAAAAAAACATCAAGGTTTATGTATTTCGAAATATACGAAGATGAAATAAATATAATTTGATTGCAACCTTAGTAAAAATACAACAAATTGTGTCGTAGAAAACAACAATCGTAGAAAATTATCACCAAATGATTTTATTAGGATATAAACTCGAGATCATAGATTTAAAAAAAAAAAAAGGAGAATAATTATTAGAGAAATGATACACATTGTTAAAAAAAAAAAAAAACATGTTTGATCATATTTTACTTGTCCACAAAATGGGATCATATTTTACTTGATCATTTTTACTTGCATACTATTTTAAGATATTTTACTTGTTCTCTCTACAAAACGTTGTCTCTGATATGACTGCAAAATGATGATGAATTTACCCAAGAACAAATTTATCATGTACAATTTGTACAAATGTAAATGCAACCAATGTGTTTTTTTTTTTTTTTTTGCACTATTCCAAAATTTTGAACAAACTATTGCTAAAAATACTTGTGTCAAATGATGGTCGTACTAATTTGAAATACTTAATTTCTCGTCAGTTAAATGATGGTCATAATTTCTAGTCATTTAAAATGATGGCCATAATTTCTTTGTAAAATTTCATTTCAAAAATTTTTGAAATTTATAAATACAGAATGTGAAAAGCTATACTTACAGTAGTTTTTATACATCGTATTAATTTAGCAACAATTTCAAGTATACATTTTAGTTTTAATTCTAAACTAAACCAGATAATTTTATTTCCAGATGAAGTTTACCTTTCCGGCTTGAATTCATTGGCATCCGGTCCCCATAGTTCAGGGTCTCGGTGTAAATGGTAACTTGGTACTTGGATGCCCATTCCTTTCTTGATCTTGATTTTCCCCAGGTCTATGTCTTCTCCGCACTCTCGGCTCACAAACCTATCAAATAATAATCATTAACACGAGGTTTCTTCAAGATTACATTCAACTGAGTTTTATGGTTTGAATTTATCTCCTTCAACTTATAATTCCCTGCCATATAAATCACTGAACGGAAAAAATTATTCCTAAATTGCATGGTCTATCTATTATTTTCATAATTTTTTTTTCAAATTTATATATTTTTAATCTGTCTATAGCTGTTATTTGATTCATTGTATAATCTCTAAAAATAATTTTTTTTTTTTTAATTCGTTCTACCAAATTTGTTAGATTTTATTTTACTAATACATGACTAAAAATAGAAATACATAATATATATATATATATATATATATATATATATATATATATAATAACAATAACAATAATATAAAATATGTTCTGTATGTCAGATGTATTAATACACTTTCTAATGAATAGTTGAGTCACAATAAATTTTCCTATAACAAACAATAAATTTTATTTAACGCCAACCAAAAGGCATTTCAAAACTTTAGAAATTAAATTTGCAAATATTTCTAGTAGACACATTGTAATGTCTCGGCCTATATTAGACCCATAACGGCTTCAAGAAGTCCCATATGTATATGTCCCCCTATTAGATTGAGACCTACTATAGACATTCTTTTGGAGGGAAAAATTGAAACATAATGAGTTATTATTATTGTGTTTACTATTATGCTTACATGTAAACATAGATAATATAATAATAATGATATCAAACGCATCATTGCATAGAAATATATAACATTTAAAATGAAATATAAAAATATATAAATATAAAAGAAATAAAAAAAAAAAATGAAACCATTAAGAAATATTTTTTTACTAGTGAGATATGTGTTTCTCCACTCTTTCACTTAACTTTTGCAAATAGATGCTCGCGCATCATGAGTTCGCAAATTATAATTTAATTATTCTGCAAACTCATAAATAAACAGGCACTATCTGTCCTATATTCCCATGAATGTTATTTTAAAAATCAAATGTAATTTTTTTTTTCATCATTTCGACAGTTCATTTTTGAATGTATGGATGCACACATAATGTGTTTTTTTTTAATACATTGGTTTTCACTCCTTTGGCCATTATAAAATAAATATATTTTGTAAAAGTGTGATAAATCTCATACCTTTGATACATTTTCAAATAGTGTGATAAATCTCATGTTCAAGGTGGGACGTAGGTTGTCAACGCTTGGGATAGAACATAAGTTTTTTTTTTTTTTTAACTTTTATTGGGGCTATTTAAGATTTTTAGTATTTCTAATTTTTTAATTTTTTGTTAATCAAAAGTTTATCAAGAAAACTTTACTGAAATCAAGAATATTGCATCTTTATAAGGAGAATATGTAATCCTCAATTTAACGTAAGTAATATTTCTTATTTACAATTAAAAATTTAATTTAAACTAATAGTAAATTAATAATTACTATAAGTTTTACAATTTAAACAAAACTGTAGGAAATTTGAAATAAAACACTACTAATTAATTTTTAAATCTCTTAAATACTTACAAGTAAACAGGTGGATAGATTCTTAAAGATTCTTGTAATACTTGATCAAGGTACTGCAATTTATTCACGGAATAATAATCGAGCTCTCCCTGTACAAAATAATTTATTTTATGAAAAACATAAATAACACTGTTGTAATAATTTATAAAAAATTGAATACTTGGTAGAAAATAACAATAAAATAGAGAACTCGAATATTATCTTTAGACTTATAAAATTTATGAAATAACTAAGTTATGCAAACTGATTTATTTTAATTTAATGAAGAATAAATTTTTTTGATTATGCTCACAACAATTCAATATATGAATCATTAGTCTCATTAAATAAATTGAATCTTGGACTTTTTTTTTACGTTTTTGGATTTTTTAAAATAAAATTACATGAAAAACATTATTTACCAAATCACAAATTCAGGACACTGCTGAATTGAAAATCAAATTACAAAGGATATTGATTCTCCATTGCTTCACAGAAGTAATGTGAGGAACTTTGATATTCGCTTTTGAATTTTTCAGTTCGTTACTATCCTGTATTAGGCATCATAAATTTTTTTATGTATCTCACGCAATAAATTGAGTCTTGGACTTTTTTTACGTCTTTGGGTTTTTTAAAAATGATATTACAGGAAAAACATAAATTCATGATACTAATGAATTGAAAATCAAATTGCAAAGGTTATTTATTCTCCATTGATGAATTGATGAATCTCCTCCTTTTGAACTTTCCAGTTCATTATTAACCAGTATTAGGGATTATAAAAATGTTTTTATGTATTATCAAAAAAAAAAAAAAAAAAAGTCCAAAAAGGCATTCAAGAACTAAAAAAATGTGTCGATCTGTATGTAACTAGTGGTGCGCAAATTGAAATAATGTGAACATCGTTAATCATTTTTGAATACTTTTTTTCTGTTTATATATTATGCATGATGTATGTGTGGGCCTGAGTGCATGCAGCACAACCTCTTCCCCTTCGTTAGCGCTCTGGCCTTTGGTACCACAAGCTTCAGGTTCGAATCCAGGCGATGGCATGTATGTTTGTTAGTGATTCGTAACCCCTGTTAAACTATATATCTCGGTTTAATTAGCCCAAAGTGTGCAAAAACCAAATTGTCTTTGCCTCAACAGCCCCATAGTGGACCAAGGCCGTCTGTCTGCTGGCAGATTTCGAGTCAGGAGATGCTTTCTTCTTGTGGGTTAGGGATGCCAGCCTTACACCCAACGCTATTTAGTCATATTAGACCGGGACCTACGGTTTAAGGTGGATTCCAAAACCACTACAAGCATTCATGGCACCACCGGAACACGAATCCCTAAAACTGCGATACAGAATGCCAGATCGCTAGTCACTCAGCCATTAGGTAGGATAACAACCTAATTATTTCAATTTCTTTCATTGAATGCCCTATTCATTTAGTTAGTCTGTAGTCAAAAATGTCGGAAAAGTTCTCACCATAATTTTTAATTAAACAAAAATATTATTTTACGCCAGGTGCCATCTGGCGTGCATGATATTTTCGTCTATATCCTTTTTATTTATTTTTAGAAAATTTCTTGAAATTGAATGTCGAATTTTGAAATTTATGTGATAGTGTTTTTTTTAAATATTTTTCTAATTTGCTTTAAAAATCTTTTTATTTATAAACAGTTATTCAAAATAATCAATAGCAATAATTTGCACTTTTCATCGATATTTTTCATAATGAAATTTATCAAAAAAAAACATTTTCCTTTATTTTTTTTCTTCTCCTGTACAACAGCCCCATGGTGGGCTAAGGCCGTCTGCCTACTGGTAGATTTCGAGACACGAGATGTTTTTCTTTTTACGAAGTAGGGTTGTCAGTTTTTTTTTTATGAAGCCATGTAAATGCTGTATGGTGGTTAAATAATATATATATGTATATAATCTGATGGTAATTTGGCAGATAATCTGCTCTGGCGCTCAGTACCACAAGTCCCGTCGGTACTATGGATATTTGTAGTGGTTCAGAATCCCCTTTAAACCGTAGATTCCGGTCTAACATGTATGTAGAGCGTTGGGCGTAGGGTTGACAATCCTACCCCGTTAAAGGGAAACATCTCCTGTTTCGAAATCTGCGAGTGGGCAAATTTCTTCGTCCCATCATGGGACTGTAGTGCCATTGATGATGATCAGATAAATAACAAAAGTGTTTTTGATTCTTACTTCAGCTTCCACCAACTGCTGGACTTCTTGTCTTATTTTTCTTGAGCTTCAGGATAATATATAAGAAAATGAGTGGTGAAAGCTAATGCTGTACTTGTGGTTTCATATCTAAGGGGTAAACCAAATATATCTTGATTATTTTATCAATAATATTAAATATAATTAACTCAAATTGTCATATTTATTCAAGTACTTCATGAATAAAGTTAACTTTACCTATTTATAAAATAGGGCCTGTCATTGGATCCGTCCTTATAGAACACGAGTACCCAGATAAACGAATATCTTTAATTGCGCATACAAATTCGTATACACTGGTCGTAAAATTTGTTCACACAAGAGATGATGAGAAATTTGGAAATTTGGGATGAGAAATTTCGAAACTTTTTTACACAGATTAAGAAATTTGTATTCACGGACGGTTTTTAAGATTTTTATATCTGCGTCGTCAAATTTGTATACACGAGTCGTGAAACTTATTTCACGGCTCGAGAGATTTTTATACAGGGGTCGTGAAATTTGAGTACATGGATTGTAAAATTCATATACACCGGATCGTAAAATTTGTAAACACAGATAGTGATATTTGTATAAACCTCAGTGCTTTCGTTATTAAGGAAAAAAGGGAAAGTTTCTTAATATATTTCGTTTTCTTATCCCACTTAGTCGACAACAACATCTAGACCGAGTCCAAGAACCTGTGTCGTCTCATGGGAGGTGGAAAAGGAGTGCATTTTCTGTCGTGATGCAGCAACAATACGTAGATGTTTGACTTGGCTAAGTGACGCTGGAAAAAGGAGATCAGTACCTTCCTTGAGGTCTAACGAGGCAAGATTCTGAACATCACCAACATCATCGAGTCTCTTCGCTTTTGAAACAACGTGTACAAAAAAGCTGTCAGCGCATTGAACCTCCACCCTAATGCTTACGAGCGGCGCGCATCGCCACTGAGCCACGAGTCGGGCAGTTTCTTACTCTAAATAAAGATAACAGAAACACCTAGTGAAGATCCGAATTGCCATGCTGTAACTCAAGGCTTATTAATTTGTTTTAAATTAAATCATTTTTATCTGTTTTCTCGACGATGTTAATATAAAAATACACATATAACAAGATATATAAGAATCTGAAGAACATATTTCAACATGCGTTCATTAAATACATCAATACAATTTAAGGGTACTCTTGTCTAAAGGGGATGTAACACTTAGTAAAATATAAAGAAATAACGATATTAATATTAAAATGAATTTCAAAGCTTTTAATTCATTAATTTAAAGCTTATCAAATATTGAAAAATAAATAATTTAATCTAAGTGTAAAGCAAAGTAAATAAACCATATAATATGGGACGCATATATTTTTAAAACATAGGAATAAACTAGACTATAAACGAATAAAAAACATTTATTTCACTTAGCCTCCCACCACATAGCTTCATCTAATACTTAAATTACTTAGTTTATTATTACAGTGATATGTTATGTACTTACCAAAATAAAAATTCTTATTATATCACACATTTACTTCAAAATTATATCTCTTTTCTTGAAAATTGGCTTACAAAATGGAAGATTGCGTTGAACATTGACAAAATTGAAGCTGTTCTCTTAACGTGAAAGCATAATATTACTTCACATTCTTCATTTAACATCCCCATTTTAATAACACTGTCAACAAGTCTTTGCAAATTAAATACTTAAGTGTTACCCTTGATAAATTACTCACTTATCGTATGCATATTAATAACCTAAGAAAAATTTTTAACTCTTCTGTTCGTCTTTTTTATTCGCTCATTCGTCGAAAATCAAACCTCTCTATCATGAATAAAATATTCATCTATATTTATTATACATGCGTCCCACGATCCCATACGCAAGTCTAGTTTGGGGCTCAGTAGCCAAAGCAAATTTGGAAATAGTTCAAAACGTGGAAAATGAAGTTTTTCGAATGATAAAAAAATTCGCCTTGGTACTTCAGAAATGAGGATATTAGAAACTCTTTTGACCAGAAGTGTTAAAAGAGTTTTTAATGTCCCAATGAATTGTCCCAGTATTAGCCAATTCATCTTTAAAAAAATTTTTAAGACTCTATCTTTTGCACTGGCAATTCTGTTTTTAGATCCCTCTCAATTTGTCACATTACTCTATCTGAAAATAGAAAGCTTCCTAGAGCTGTTTTCAATATCCTCAGTGAGTGTTCTCTCCACAATCTTCTCTTCCTGAAGTATCATAGAGCCAAGCTCCACTTGTTGGCAGCTCAATCATCCTTTTCAATGTATTAATTATAATTTCCCGTTTTCCCCTTTTGAATATATTCGTTTATGATCCTATTCTCTTTCTTTTTTTTTTAAATTTTTTTTTAATATCAATATTAATAAAAAAAAATAAGATATAGCAATTCAATGGGTATAGACCAAAGACAATGATGTTGTTGTTTGTTGGTTGTTTCTTATCCCACTTGGCTGGCCAAGCCCACGAGCTCATACGTACTCATGATTGAAGGGAAGGAAGCAGCTTCTGTTGTTGATGGAGCACCCGTAGGTAGAAGTCTGACTTTGGCTCCGTGACGCTCTTACAGTCATAGGAGACCGGGACCCACGGCTTAAAGGGGATTCCGAACCACTACAAACATCCATGGCACCGCCGGGACTCGAACCCGAAACCTGTGGCACCGAGCGCCAGACACTCGGCCATTCAGGTCCCAAATCTGTGAATGCCAACGGCACGGGGTGTTCCCAGGTGGTCACCCACCCAAGTACTGACCGCGCCCAATGATGCTTGACTTCGGTGATCGAACGAGAACCGGTATATTCAGCATGGTATGGCCGTTGGCTGACAATGATGCTTTAAATAATGCATCAAGTGTGTGTCTGCGTCGTAGCCAAGAGCTTCGTCCATCCTTCAATTCATACATACGTTATGTACTAAAACGATAAGCGTTGTCCTAGTGGGAATATGAAAATAAGGGATTTAATATGAATGATGCTTTCCATTTTCATACATTCCATTTTTTGAATAACTAAAGGCAGTGATAATTTTAAAAATGATATTTATTGACAACAATTTCCTTTTTACCGGAAATCCATAAAAATAAAGAAAATGCTAATTTATCATTCATTAATCAATTGTATAATTATTACAGGTCATTTTTAACGGTTGAATGGGATATACGAAAAAGAATGTTTGTAAAGTAGTACTGGGGAAGATTTTACATATGTATTCTAAATCTATTAATTTTGAAAACTCGAAAGAGATATAAATTTTTTTTCTCTCAATGTTAAAAAACAAGTGAAGTATGAATTAAAATATACGATACGCTGCAAGGAAGAAGATGACAGAGTTGTCCAAAATGTCAGCATCTGTCATTTTGCGAATAAGTTTGCCAGAGGAGGAGCCTAATCGATAAATAATAAATAAATATAAATAAATAAAAAATTAATAATAAATATAAATAATAATAAATAAATAAAAAATTAATAATAAATATAAATAATAAAAATAAATAAAAATAATAATAATAAAGTCTAATAAATAAATATAAATAAATAAAAAATTTATTATAGTGTTTTTGTAAAAAATTTTGGCTGTTTTGTAAAACAAAAAGTTAAAAATATTTTCGTCTAAAATTTTTTGCAATTATCTAATCTGGTGTATCATTATATTTAATATTCGTGAGACAGATTAATAGTACATTGAAAATCAAAATTGTCGTGAAAGTTCACTATCAAATTTTTAATTTGTAGCAGCGATTTTCATTCTTTTGAAAAAATTAAATGCAATTTTCTACTGATAGTAAGTGTGAGATTATTAAATTGAACAATAAACCTGTAGATAAGATAAAATTGCTGGGAATTAAATGTTCATAGATTATATCAGGAACAATAGGATACATTGTATTGTTTTTGGTTTAGCCTTACGGTCATTTTGTGAACTTTGGGTTCATTAGGTCATAAATTAAATAATAATATTTTAAATAATTTGTTATAATAAATAATATATTAAATAATTTAAATGTCAATATATATATATATAAGTCGATACTATGATCAATTTATTTTTGTTTCTTATTCAAAAAGATTTTGTAAAAGTCTTTTAACTTTTGCGATGTTCTTTTTTTTTTTATGATGTGCATGAACTATGTGCCATTTATGCATGCTACATACAATGAACACTGGCTATAATGGGACGGCATCATCTCCAAGTTTGGTTTATCACTGTGCCTAGAACTGAGTGCATTTTCTGCACACTTTGGGCTCATTAGACTCGGGACCCGACAGTCCTATGAGACGGGGGTTTATTTCCGAACCACGACAAACATCCATGCCACCGCCAGGATTCGAACCCGATACCTGTGATACCGAAAGCCAGAACGCTAGACACTCGGCCATCAAGCTCACCATTCCTCATACAACTTGCTTTTGCCGTGTTTATAAATAAAGTACAAAATCAATCTCTTAAAATGACCGGCGGCCTGATGGGCAATTGGCTAGCGCTCTTGCTCTTGATAACACAAGCTTCAGGTTTGAATCCTGGCTATGGCATGGATGTTTGTGAGCGGTTCGGAATCCACGTTAAACGATAGATCACGGTCTAATTATCCTAAAGTGTGCACAAAATAAACGTACGGCGACAAACCAAACCTTAAAATGAACGCGATTAATTTGAGACTGCTTTAGCCATAGTCAATTATATGTAACATTGTCTGGAGTTAGTAGTGAAAAAGTTTATACGTGCATGCAAACGGCTGAAAAACAAGATGTGTTGTTTACTATCAGGAACTGACTGGCAAATAAATATATTTTACACTATGATGTTAATAAAAATAAAATAAACAAAACTTTTGCAACTTGCATCCAAACAGTTTCGAATATATATATATTGCATCTCTTAATATTAATGCTATGCCAAATAAACAACCTACAATCTATGCCCAACATCCTATATAAATTACTTTATGTGTATGGAAATATATTTTGCTGGCATCCATGCTAACAACGAAAAAGGAACTTATCTTTTTGATATGAAATTTCCAACTTGTCTCCTTGATATAAAAAAATTAACAAGTTTTATTTTCTGATGCCAGGTTATGTGGGCTAGTTATTAGAATTAAATTTTCATGTTTAGAAATGAAATTCAGTCTCTGTATAATTCCGTAAATTATTACAAATTGTTTTCAAACGTTTACAGAGATTAATCAAAGTAGATTATATTTAAGTATTCATTAAAAGACTTTCATTTTCATATCTTTATGTTGATAATTTTGTAATTTAATAACAATTGAACCTTTGAAATTGAAAATTATTTCCAAAACATAATTTATTAAAAAAAAGTTTTGTCTCATTTGAATTATATTATTTCAATATATTTTTAGGTGTAATATTTAAATTAAGAACATTTCAAATATTGATAGATTAAAAAAAAAAAAATTAAATCACTTTTTTTTCTCTTTTTCATCAACTTCCGTATCGTCTTTAGCTGTCAGGTCATCTGAGGTCACTTTGGATAAATCATCTATTTCGGCATCTATCATCAACTGAAGGAGATCCGGTCTTCCACTCTATGCAAATAGATTGCAAAGTGTTATTAAAAATTAAGTTATTTATATATAATAAATGATACATATAGAGATACATGTGTATATATACATATATACACTCAAGAGCCAAAACATTTTGAGCACCCCTTACATTTTGCAATGAACTCGCCTGGATGACGTGGAAGGCACGTGATCAGGTGGAAGTGGTATTTAACTGGTAATAAGTGATGGTATGAATCCATGCCAAGGCGGGTTGAAGCTGTGTTGCGCACCAAAGGTGGGCCAACTTGTTATTGACAGGTGGTCATAATGCTTTGGCTCTTGAGTGTGTGTATATACATATGTACACATGATATATATATATATATATATTAATTAATCGAAAACATTAAAAATGCTTTTAGTTTAATATGTATTAATTTTAATAGTATGTAATTTATGTTGTGAATGAGAAATATATGTGGATACTTTTTATTCCCTCACACACTCACAAAAGTGCCTGAATTACTCTAGAAAAGAATATTTTGATATCAATTAAATAATATTTAATAAAGTTGCATTCAAAATATTTTATATTCATTCAATATAACAAATAAATAAATTCCTGTTTATTTGTGAAAAGTATAAGACTAAGTTTTTCGATAAAAGTAATAGACTTCAAAAGTGGTAAAACCGCTTTCACACGAAGCTTTCAAGCGGGTAGGTATGAAGCGAAGAACCAATCACAAAAAGACTCAAGAGTCGCGCTCTGATACTGGTGATTGGTCGTTGCTTCATGCATCGCCGCTCGACGCCTTGGTGTGATCCGGCTTAAAAGACTTCACAAAGTCTTCGATGCATTTATACCCAGAGCCAGATTTAGCCACATTTTCAGTAGAAAGCAAATATGCAAAGTAACGAGTCCCATTCAACTCAGTGGAAGAATAACCAGGTTGGTTGTTGATAATGTCACGTGACGAGTTCCTGACGTCATCCTGTGTTCCAATTGGTAACCGCATACCCGCTCTATATTATTACTGGCCCATTAGTCCAATTACATTGAGTAGGGGAAGGAAGTAAAGTCATGAGAGTGATGAGTACAATAATCGATGTATAACTAAGCTACCATAGTCAAGTGATGTATAGTTAAGCGGTGACACCCCCTTTCCCATTGGAACCTATGGAACAGCAATGAAATATAGCGGACATGTGGGTTGTCAGTTTGAAGACGAGATGCTCAGCACGTGACGTTATCAACAACCCCTGATCATCCTTCCACTGAGTTGAATGGAACTCATTGCTTTGCATATTTGCGTTCTACTGAAAACGTGATTAAATATGACACTGTGCATAAATACATAGAAGACTTTGAGAAGCCTTTACTATCGAAACCTATCACTTTATCAACGACTTAGCCCTATAATTTTCACAAAAGTATAGGAATTTTTTTTTTTATTTGTTATATTGAAAGAATGTAAAATATTTTAAAAGTACTTTCAAATGTCATATCAGAAATAATCGTTTCTAGAGGAATTCAGGCAATACGTTTTGAATGCAATGAAACGAATTGAATAATTGTCATTTGTCCAAAGTCTAAAATAATGTTCTTTGGGTTTATATATTATTGACTTTTATTTGAAAACTAAAATACACCATAAATGCTTTTAAAAATGATTTATTTATAATTGTATATTCATCTTTAAACTTATTTGGGATAAATTTTTAAAGGGAAATTATTGAAATTTGTTTCCAAGATAGTAATCCACGTGTAATAATATTATTCATACTATTCTTAAGATACTATCCTTTCCCCATACTATTTATTATAATCCCAAGATTGTGGATACTAGACATCTCCTTGAAATTATTTTAAATTTAAAAACACTAAATATACCTATATGTGGCAATATTTCTGGTAGTTAAATAAATTTTGCTATTTTTCTTTTTAGTTCTACATTTAACCTAACTTACACCCATGCAAACCGAAAAATGACCATTACACTCTAAAAATAGTGTCATAACGAATTTTTAATTGAAAAGTATTCTCCTTATTCAAGTTTCAACTGTCATTAAGAAACATGGTTACCTCTTTGTTCTTCCTTCTCATTGCTATGACTGCTTTCACTGAACCGATGAGTTCCTTGATTGGGTTCGTCCCTTTGTTGATGAGCATCAGCCTTATTCGGTTCATCCAAGTCCACAGCGTGTTCAAGGAGCGGAAACTGACTACAAAGAAGTAATAACTAATTATTCCTAAAAATTATTCACTTAAAAGAACTTTCTTGGATGTAAATATTCTGAAACTTCTTGAACTGCTAATTTCTTGATTCTATGCATTCTTTTTGAGATATTCTGGATCAGGAACACACTTAACTTATGCTATTTTGTAAGCGAATAAAACATAATTTCTTTGGTACACCCAATTAAATTATATAACGATTTGAACTGTATAGAGAAAATCAGGATCATTATGGCAGTTAAGATATGATTCACATTTGGATGATGATTAGAAAAAGATTAGTTAGCGTGGTTTGTGCTATCTTCTCAAAAGAATCACATCGTATATCGTATGAGTAGACATGTCGCATCGCCAATCCTGTCAAGTCCAAAAACGAGCATGGGGTGCAACGTCTTGAATCTAAATTTGTAATTTTTAATTTAAAAGACAATAAACTATTACCATTAATGCGACCAGCAAAGAATGACAAGAAAACAATCAAAGATAATAAAAAAGAAAATTACAAATTATAACAAGTCATCAACTAATGATTCAACGAAAACTAATACATTTACAAATACAGAGTGATTATAAAAAATTTTTTCTCGCTATATGAGCCGCTAGCTGTCCTACCATTCAGAAAGTGAACAAAATTTGATTTTTGAGGTGTGCGTTCAAGAATCACATGGAAAACACCAGTTAAACTCTAACAATAACGATTACAGTGGCAAAATCTCGAATGGAATTTTTTATTGGAAAAGTGTGGCCATTTTGTCACTTAACTTAATTGTCAGAGTTTAACTGGTGTTTTCCTACTGATTCTTGAGTACAGACCTCAAAATACTTTAAACAAAATTTTTTCAGTTTATGTATACTGTAGGATGAAAAAAAGCTGCTCAAATAGTAAAGAAAAGATTTTTTATAATCACCCTGCATATATATTTTTATTAATTTATATATGAACTTATTTATTTGTTATAATTTTAAATTATATTCGTTGTATTAAAACTCCATAAGAGGAATTTTCTGCCAGATTTTTTTTTAATCCATTCTTAAATGCCTACAGCTTTTTTTTCAGAACATTGAGCATATTAAATGAAAAAAATTTGTAAAATAGGGTAAATTCTAATGACTTAATACAGATTCTACAATGGACCTGACCAATGACTGATTTAATTTTTGTAACTTTTACATTATTCTTATCTGAAATTCTGAAGACTTATGAACAGTAAATAAACATTAATCTGATCCTGGCACGTAAAGACTGAACACAAGGCTTCTTAACTTCCTACTCTACCCTAGAGAAGATATATTGTACTTGCAATTGTTTTCTTCGTGTTGTTTCGTGATTTTCATATAATGTTTCCTCCCATTATACTTGACCAAAAGTAAAACCAATTATTATTTTTTTTCTTTTTCAAAAATATCTTTATTTATTCTTCCAAATTTATTTCCTCCCCTTCAAAGCAATCCCCCCTCTGGACACAATGCACTTATGCCAGCGTTTTTTTCCAATCCTCAATGCATGCTGAAAAGTTGCAACACAATTGAATGCAAGTTCTTTTTGCTCAATGAATTCAGGCATTTCAAAAATCGCCGGAATCAGTTTGAGCGTCTCCACAAAGCCAAGCGTAACTCAAACACTCTAATGACTATTTTGACGTCACATTTCACACAGATGTCAAGGACAGTGCCAGCAACCTAAAAAGAACAAAAAAAATCGAAATACCATAAGCCCCGGGAATTCTAAATTGAAAATGGGTCTTACTTTTTGGACACAATAGTATATCAAAATCGCACCAATGATTATTTATTTGACTCATGCTACACTAACCAGACTTAAATGGGATAAGTGAAAAGTTTTTTTTTCTTATTCTGCTTATGCCAGAACACCAATTGGATTTCTGATGTCACCAGACAGAAGGATCTTACTGGATCTCAACAAGGGGTCGTTGGGATTGTTCTGTGAATCGGTTTGGATTCCGAACGCTGTCCTTCCGATCACGTCCATGGTGAGGCCTTGGTACATGGGGTAGATGTCAAATGATTCTCCAGAAGCGCATTTTTTGTCCACATTGGCCACCAACGAATCGATGGCGGTGTTCATTATAGGAGCCATCTAAAAAGATTTTTTTTTTTATATTCTCTTAAAAAGTACATTATTCTGGTACAGTTATACAGTTATTCAATTGTACATTATATTATTACACTGTCCAATCACATTAATGTGACCGCCTGTCAAAAGCCAGAATTTACACTCTTGTATATTCTGGCTTTCAGTGGAGTGTGGAATGTGGTATATAAGTGGTTAAATGGAATTCTTTATATACACTCCCCTGCAATGTTCTGCTACTTGCCTTTGTGATTGGTTATTTCACGTTGACGTCCAAAATAGGGGGTGGTCACATTAATGGGACTGGACAGTGTATTATCCGATGTTATTATTATTATACAGTTGTACAGTTATTCTCGTACAGTATTCTGGTTAAAGTACAATAAATAAATCCCATTTAAAATTCATTGCATCACATATGAGCATCATGATTTGGATGTTTCATTAAAGGCAATTGCAAGATTGCATTGTCTTTAATGAAACGTTAGAATAAATTAGAATAAATTAGAATAAATTCATCATCAGAATCCTTATCATTCAATTATTGTTTTCGAAACGATCTGATAATCGAAATCACAATATATTTTTATTTAACAGATCCATGTATAAAACAATATGAGCATTTTCTTAAGTGAATCATGGAACCGAGCCATTGCTACAATTAAACTATTTTTAAGGGTTGGTTGTATGACAGAAACTGTAAATCGAGTGAAATTTGAAAGCTTATGAAGAAATTAAATTTATCAAAATTAAATTAATATATATAAAGAAATTAAATGTTTTTTTTAATAAATTTTCTGAGTAATTTCTTGTGGAGCCTGTAGTCATACAACAGCGAGCAGATGCAGCTCGCGGCCTTCAAAAGTCTGTGCATTTCTGTTTTGGTACAAATGATTTGTGCATATTTCTATTGACTGTTTTTTCTAAATAATGGCTCGCATTAAACAATTTTTCACAATTATATAAGAACTCGTTCCTAACTAACAAACAAGTAATATAAAAAAAATTTTAAAGTCAATTCTAATTTTTTTTCATTCTATTGCAGAAAGTCCTTTATAAATAATTTTTTTTTAAGTTTATCTGGCGCCATCTATTGGTAGATGGTTATGCAACTTAAATCTAAAAAAACTAAAAATTAATGATTTAAATTTAATTACTGAATGAATATTTGAAAAAAAACTGTATTAACATCCAGTGTCCTCCACTACAAGTTAAAAATGTATTTGAACTCGAGTGGATGAATAAAGTATTTCATGAACGATTGGAAATTCGAACAAGATATATATATATATATATATATAGGGAGAGTGTGAGCTAATAGAAGGAATTGAAAAATGAGTCCAAAACAATATATTAAGTAGAATTATACGAGATACATAAATGAATAATTTAAACTAATAAGATAGATAAGAGAAAATGAGTATGTTTTTGGCATATCTACCAGCTTCATTTTGGAGGCAGTGAAGGAAGGAGTGATGATGGAACGGATTTCTTTCCACCTCTTGTCTCTTAAGGCCACTAGATGTTGGGTGAAGCCCTCTACTCTTTTGACTTTCTTGTTTTTAGATCGATCAGGACCACCACGAAATAAATTCTATGGAAGAAATGATAATATTATACACAATAGCAAATTCATGCTCAATCTAATCTATACAAGTTTTATATTTTCATACAATCTTCTTAGTGGATTAGAATGTCGAAGAGAAGTTTTTCTATACACTATATAGAGGACTTCATGTGAATATTGAGGTGAGAGTGAAGGTGAATATTTAATTCCTCCTGTGGCATGCACTGCTTATACTTTCATTGTGTATGTAGAGCCCATACCCATAATAGGCTTTTAAAGTTTACTGCTTTAACGATTGGTCAAGAAAGATTATTGTTTTACTGAAGGATTTTTGGAGTAACTGTCTCGCATTTGAGGTTGGGATGTGAGATGTGATTTGTCAATGTGAGATGTCAATATAAGATTTGAATGTCAATGTGAGAGGCTAAAATATGTTGTTTTCAAATTGCATTACAACTGTTAAAAACGCATACTATTATACTATATCTGAGATGCCATTTGAGTTTTTTTATAGTTTTTGGAAATGATGTGACCATCCTGATTCCACCTCCCCCTTCCCCTCCCCCAAGGTGGAATCAGGATGGTTAGCACCTTCAACGTTCTCCTCAAGTCTAATGGAAAGGAATTCCAATATATAGACTTAAGATGCGCTTCCACAAGATACTAAAATCACACGTCACAGAACGTCAACCAATAGGAAATCAGTTCTCTTTTTTTTCTCAGGTCTCTGACTGGTCGGCATTCTACGATATGCGATTTTAATACCCAGTGGAAATCCGCGTCTTTATCGGACTCATGGACGCTGAAGCTTTCGGGTTCGTCTTCTCTTACTGAGTTGCAATCCCCGTCAATAAATAAGAATTTCAAATATAATTGAATTCAGTGATAAACTAATATGATAAATATTATAGAATTACTTGCATTAAAATGTTATCATTGTAAAGGACAATTAGGGCACAGAAATATAAGAAAATAATTCAAATTACCGCTCGGTTTATGAATTTATGGAAATCTGACACTTGAATCCTTTTCAGCAAATCGACATCAGCAATTAGAATCACAGGCGTTGTCCTAAATAGTAACTGAAACAAACTTAACATCAGTTTTTGTTTTTAAAATGCCTTTTTTTTTTTTTTTTTGCCTAAATTTCAGTTTAATTTTTAAAAGTATTTTTAAATATGTTATATCAATCAACAGTAATAAATATTAAAAAAAACATGTTTTTAATAAAGAATAAGTAAAATTACTTACCCCATAACTTTCCCATATTTTTCAAGCCAATCTTCTATGCACTTTATTGGACTCTATAAAAGCATTAAAGTAGGGTGATATTTAAATGCATTTATATTGTCAAGATTAAGTAAAAACTTACAGTAATCAACCATAAAAATTTTATAAAAGTATTATAATATAAAGATGTATCTATATCGCCACCATTAAATGATTTTTATCACAACCAGCCATACAAGTATCATAAAATTATTATTTTTTGTGTTTAATAACGTACACAAAATGTTACATTCCTAAACATATTTTATCTTTGGCAATGATGGCTAAAAATTGTTATAATTCATGAATATATTTAACAGTTCTTGAAGTTTTATTTAGCATAGGCACATTGTACAATTTAAAAAGTATTGATGAAATGCCTAAAAGAATTCCACAGAATGATTGAAAAATTATATAATCCCAAATTTTCAAAAGGTTGCGGAAAAATTACAAGATAGCATTAATAGTAAATTTTTCAATAAATGACAAGTAATAATTCGCTTGAAAAGTTAGTTGTGAGTTATGTTCTTAGATATGATTCTCTTTAAGTGCCATTTATATGGTGTAAAATCGAGATGAGATTTGGTTAAACAGAATGAATTTTTAGGATAAGGATTACTTCGAAACGCTTTTTACGGAAAAGTCATTGAATTTTTTTAAATATACCTTCCAAATGTCCGTCAATTAAACAAGACAACGATTTCGAGAAATTAGAAGCGTTTTTTGATAAGATACAAAATGGTTGCAAGTTTATTCTGAATGCAGTAAAAATGGACGAAGTCAGAAATAAGATGTTGCAGTCACCAACAAAAAGTGCAAAAAAAAAAAAAAAAAAAAATGTCATTGCTGTCAAGTATTGAAATGGAAGAGCACACACAAAAAAGAAAAAAAAAAAAAAACCCATGGAAGTCACATTTTCATTCTATCGTTCAAAAGTTGAAAGCACTTGATGAACTTGTTGTCATACGTTACCGTCAATAAAGTTTAAAAAACTCGATTCTGTATAGTATTTTATGAACGAAGCTTGCATTTATCTAAACGGATACGTCAACAGTCAAAATATACATATATGGAACACAAAAAATTTGTTTGAGTTTTACGAGTGTTCTCTTTATTTATTAAAAATTGGTGTCTGGGGCATTATGTCCAGATTGCATTAATGAATTCAAATCAAATGTTGAAAATGAGATTAAAAAAGTAGCATTCACACTTAAGAATAAACCATAAATTCCGTAACTTTAAATTTGGAAAAACATATTCTCATTCTTCATTGCTCATTAACTTAAATACACTCACATTTAATTTGCTCATATTTACTCGCATTTTTATTTTGTAAACAATGCATACAAATTTATGTTTAAAATTGTAACTATGGAAATAATAATAATAAAAAAAATAAACGAAGAATTTATTTGAAGGGCTTGTAAGTTCGATGTTTGCTATTTTATTTTTGAACATGCCTGTTTTTTTCAACTTTGTACACCGAGGAACACTTTTTGTCAGCCATTCTTTTATCCTCGTTTAAATTTAATCTTAGATTATTTTGAATTTTTATTTTTGACATTCAGAAAGCAAATTAAAAAATTAAATTTAGTCTTTTAAATTTAATCTTATTCCATATGAGCAATTTTAATTTATTCGATATAAATGAATTAATTACTCCAACGGTAACATTCAAACATCAAAAAATATTTTCTGTGATTACATTTTTGTGTTCTACTATTTAATAGAACTATTATTGAAATTAATAAATTAATAGTAGCGATTTAATAATTTTATTCTTATATAAATTACCAAGAGCTGACAGTGCATTTTTATGTTAACTCTTGATAATTATAATTGAATGTTTTTTTAAAAATTTTAAATCTCTAAATTTAAAAAAAGTTTTTGTTAAAAATGTGATAATTTTTGTTAAATGAAGTTAATTTATTAATTGAATTCAATTAAGAATTAAAATTTTGAATTTAATTAATCAATTTTTTCTTAATATTAATACAAATTACGATTTATTATTAGAAGAAATTTATAAATGAAAAATATTTTTTAATAGCTGTTCGCTAATTCCAAAAGCATTTAAAATATAAAGATTTTACTTTTCTGACTAATTCTAACATATTTCCAAACAAGATGTTCGGCTCTTGGGGCCTGGAATTCCATTTTCTTTCAAGAAAGAAAAGCACCGTTTTCGATACCTGTAAAAAATTAATATTAATTGAATTCATTGATTTTTATAAGATTGATTTTTTTGATTTTTATAAGATTGATTTTGATAGCAAAAAAAGCAAAAACACAATTTATTTTCAAAATCAAAGCTTATATAAAACTTGAACTTTTAAATGGCAAAAATAAACAAAATAAAAATGGAATGTTGCACATATTAAGTTGCAAAATAAAGTTGCAGAGATAATAATAATAGACTTGTTCATTGCATGAAAGTTGAAACTTAAACATCCCGATTACAAACATTGATATGGTTTGCTTTGTCGGTCTATCGTCAGTTTGTGCACACTTTGGGGTAATTAAATCGGTTTAAAGTGGATTCCGAACCACTCACAAACATTCTTGACACCGCCAGGATTCGAACTTGAAGCACCAAAAGCCAGAGCTCTAGCAAATTGACCATCAGGCCGCTGCAAACATTGATGATTTTTTATAAGTTGTGTTAACGATGTGATATTTTTAAAAAGTTCATTGATTTTCAATAGTTGTTTGTTCCTATTTTATGGCAATTTTTTGAAATTTTGAATTTTCTCGCCAACAACATCGAATATCTCACCAAATTTGCTATCTACCTAGAGATACTTTTAGTTTTTCGTTTTAAATAGTGTATAATTGTTATTGGACAATTTTACAAAAACTTTTTTTTTCGTGTTAAATTAATTACATTAAACAGCAAATATTTTTAAAAAATTTTTTTTTATTTCCATTGGCGGATACAAAAAGATAAAAAAAAAGAAGCAGAAATCTGCAAAATATTTTTAAAAATATAAACTTGCGAAGGCAGGGCAGAATGAAAATACTAGTTCAATTTTTTTCATAACTCATCTGACCCGTTTATGTTCAATTATTTTAGATGAGTTGCCTTCAAGTAGATTATCAGATAGAGTTCTTGGATCATCAGTTTCAGATAAAAATCTTGTAAAATTCAAAATGGTCTTGATAATGGATTTATTAAATAGATAATATTCGTTCAATATTTATCTTTCTGAGATTTAAAAATAAAAATTTAACTCTTCAACCAGAAAAATGAAAATTAAGATTTAAAAATATTTTAATAGATATAGTTGATTCTTTTTACTATGTGTGTTTACAACAACAAATTCTACGATAGATTAACAATAAAATTTATTTAATTGTGTCAAGCATTTGTTCGAAACATAAATGTTAAAAATGTAACTTGATTTAAATGTTACCAAATATGAAATGATACATTAATATGTATACTATATGTGCGCTTATATAAATACTAATTTTTTTTTTTAATTTATGCCTTATATGAATTCGCAGTTGATATAATGACTAACGAAATGATAGTTTCATGAATCTTAGCTAAAATTACAAAGAAATATAAATATTTTTATTATAATTAATATTAATAAGTGGTAACTATCAAAGTGGTACTTCCATAATGTACACTTGCTAGAAAAAGTCTGCGTACAAGCACATAGCAAATATTCAAGAACGAAAAAATTATATTTTGAAAATGATAATAATTTCATATTGTATTTATTTTTATTCCTTACAATTCATTAACTTTTCAGAATAATTTATGAAATATAACACACGTTGTGTTTAAGAAATAACAATTGAAATAAAAATAACACAAATTGCTACCAGTAAAAGTTTGAGTACAAAAATAAATATAATGATATGTGCAAATCAAACTTCAATTAACTTTAACCACTTGCTCAGTTTTATTAGATAGTAGTTAAAATATTATGTTTCCAAGATTGGTGGCAAGTAAATCACAATGGATTTAAAAGAAAGGAGATTACCCTGAAGAAAGAAAGATCATCATAAAACTTAGGAATGAAGGCAAAAACTCTTCGAAAATTAAGCAAGATTGTTGGAAGAACTCATTTCTCTATCAAAAAGAGTGATCAATAATTACGCTTCATCGAAATCTATAATCTCAAAGCCACGTTCTGACGTCCATCTAAGCTGACTGCCCGTGAAAGAGATATGTT
>BPLR01012041.1:0-41245 GCA_021605095.1 Caerostris extrusa | reverse complement strand
TTTCTCTTCAAAATTAACATAATTTTAGAGTAATTTAAATTTTTATTAGAATATATATACATTTTTTTTTTTTTTTGTGTTGTCGATTAACATATAGTAATTTTTCTTTGAAAATCATGTGATTATTGGTTTCGTAAAGCTCATTGGGAAAAAAAAAAAAGTTGCTTATTTAGAAATTCCACGTTAATACCATGCGACTCTTGGACTTGATAAGCGTCTGGATTCGGTCGGGAAGGAATTCGACAGGGTTCGGCAGATATGTCACATACAGTTTAAGCCATTTGCTGAGGATTTGTTTAAGATAATCCACCAAATTGTGGAAACGCTGATTTCGGTATTTTATCTCATGTTCCAACAAATGCCGTAGATTTTACATAGGGTCAAGTCAAGTAATTTTTGCAGGCCAATGAAGGCGTAACAGTGTGCGAGTCCACATTAAACCAGTCACATTTGCGTCCAGCTCTATAAACGTTGGTGTTGTCATCTTGAAAAATTGAAGAATCAACAGAATACTCATCATGATGTTGACTGAAAGGTAACACCTGACCATTCATAATGTTAAAATGAACATGCTAATAACCTCAATGAGCAGGCCCAACCCTTAATACGAAAAGCACCCCTAGAACATCACACACTCGCCTCTGACCTTCAGTGCGGTCGACACCGTAAGTTAAATGATTTGGATAAATACGAAAACAAGATTCGTCAGATCACATTACATGCCACCAGTCAGCTACTATCCATCTTCGGTGATTTCTAGCACATTCAAGACGTGACACTGTATATGCCTGTGTGAGCAATGGACTCTTCCCCGAGGTAGTGTGTTTTTCAATTTCCCACGCATGCAGTCCCCGTCACAATGTTTTATAGCTAACAGGCTGGGATCGAACCCGTATTCACTGGCTGAATTCTTGATGGATTTGGAAGTTATTTTGATACACAAGTCGTGAAACTCGTCTCCCTATCGGTGAGGATCGTTTTTCGACCATAGTTCTGGCGTTGTGTTTCATGGCCACGTGTGATTCACTATTGCTTGTAGTTTCGTACGTTGAACAGAGTCTACTGCAGAACATCAACAAATCCGGCAACATCCCACACCGCATGGCCAAGGGTAAGAATAAACACGATTTCCTTTTTTTTTCCACTCTTGTATTTATGCATAATTCTGCTTGAAACAAAAATGTCTCAGTGAAAGTTAATGCTTTATGATCACGAAGAGGCAGTGCGCCCACAGTTGAGTACGTCGATCTATTGCTGCATCATCTGTAATGGCTATCTACTTTTCTGTGCTGGAGCACCAGGATGATTGATTTTTTTTTAACCGGTGAGCTTATATTACCATATCAAAATATTATCAAGTCCAAACTTAGTTTGGACTTGTAAATTAGAAAAGAGATACTAGATACTAGTAAATTTTGTTTTTGAAGGATATAATTTTGTGTTATGTTAAATACATTTTCTCTCTCTCTTTGTGTGAGTGTGCATATATATATAATATGTGTGCGTGTGTGTGTATTTTGCAATTCTTCGCCCCATATTTCTAATTAAGTTTACCGAAAATAAAAATATATCCTTCATTAAAATATTGGCAATACTGGATTATATCAATTAATAGTATTAAGGGCATCCGGTGGTCTAGAATGTTCAAAAAATTGAATTTTTATTTCGATATTTCGAAGGTATAATCCTTTAAGAATATACTGTTCAATTTTTGTAATGATATTGATGATATTTTTAAGTTCTACAACCAATTTAGCAGGTCAGCGCAGAAGCAGGTAAATAGATTTATTTTTCGTAGGAATGCAGTTGCTCGGGTCTTCTTTATTCCCCTAAATATAATATTGGCGGAATTTTATTAGAAATTCTCGACGGATGAAAATCCACAGCACTCATATTGACGGGTAGGCCCTGAACCTTGGAGTAAATGGCGTAAAAGTGAAGCTGAAGATACTTTGGAAACTTTTAAGCATCTACCTGCTCTAGACGATAAAGCACAAGAAATATTGAAGCCGATTTACGAGGATTTAACTGCCGATGATCTATTAGAAAGATGTCTCGGCAATAACACTCAAACACATACTCAATAATGAAATTTTCAATTCTTGTGTATAGCAATTTGCGCCAAAGATCAATTTGCCGGCAAAAATCGCTGACGACGCAACATATTGTGCTGCTTGTACAATCAATGAAGGCTTCACAGCTGTCTTAAATGATGTAATGGGCATTAAAATCAGTCCACAAGCGGAGCAACTCACACGAAAACGTGGCACGCAACTAGTCTATACAGCTGATCGTCAGAGCACCAGTGACTCCAAAGAGGCCAGAACAGCTCGGAAAAAAGCTAAATCGAAGAAGCATAAGAATATGAGCGAACAGAGGGGATATTGTATGGTGCTGCTATTGCATATTATTTGTAAGTACATACTTATGTCCGATTTTATTGAGAATATGCTTACCTTAAACTTCAAACTCATTTATTTCGAAACTACTTTTTCTGTACGGTGCGAGGAGAGAAACAAAAACTACTCGGCCGATTCATCTCAAATTTTACTATGCTATTTACCAGTACCTATCGCTGGAACTGAAAAAGGTTTTTACGTTGAATACTTCTTATTTTTTACATACAAAAATAATGAAGAAACAGTCTGCTTCCTGTAGGTAAATTTCCACAACGCGCCATTTTGTTAATTTTTAATATTTTTTTTTTTATTCTAGTTCCTGCGATAACTACACTCATACTGACCAGAAAATTTTTTTCGTTTACAGATAAGTGAAAGAGTCAAAACTTGACCCACCACCCCAGGTCCATATTTATGAGGAGGGCAACTTCTGCTGCCACTCCGTAACTACTTAAAAAATTTTTTTTTAATTATATTTTTTTTTGTATACTATTAAAGTGATTTAATATATCTATAAAGTTTGAATAACACTGTTCATTGTTTTCATTTAAAAATCCTGAAAACTCGTCGAATTCACGGGCGCTAGACCACAGGTTTTACAAGTTAACTAAGGCGGTTAATGAAATACCACACGAACACATTTTAAGAACAGAGATGGGAATGAACTAATTCTGAAATAAATAGTCGTCTTATAAGTGCTAATTTTTAAAAGGAAAAATAATATTCTTTCTGTAACAGATACCATCATGAGATAAAAAATAAATTCATGTAACACACATTCAAAATTATTGAATTAAAAAAATATATTTTGAGTTTGATGAGTGTTGAAAATGAGTTTTTATATAATATAGGCGAAATAAATCTTAAAAAGAAAATACAAAAGAAATAATTTCAGACAGAAGAATACATTTTTAAATAAATAATAATTTTTCTTAATTCTTTCTCAATTATTCTTAGCAATTTATACGAAAGAATTTAAGCAACAAATTGTAACAAAAAAAAAATTATATAAAATACTTAAGAAATTAAATAGATTCTTTTAGTACTGTAATTTCCTATTTATAATCCACAGTGATTTTTTCTGCAGATAATTTATACCTGTAAACCCTATGTTCTTGAAGTTACACTCAAGTTTCGTTTTTATAATTATGGTAATGGATGGAACTCAACGGTAACATTTTGCACACTAGGTAGAATCCGACCGGGACTTGCAGCTTAACATGGAATTAATAGTACCACGAACGAACGTAATACACAAATGTGATCAACATCACAGCTTTACATTCCGGAATCGAACCCGAGCTCACTTGAACATAGGCCAAAATTCTACCCTTATGCTACCGAGAGGGCTATGATGAAATGATAAATTAGCATAAAGTTTCTTCAATTTCTTATAATATTAAATATTTTGAATTTAAGATAGTGGAAATAAATATCTGTATGAATTAAAATAAAATAAAAAGCTCTTCTAATTCAAGAAAATAAAGCAAGTAAATTAAAGTAAAATAGGAAGGTTCACTTAAGAATTTTAAAATCTGTGTAACGCCAAGAATGAATTCCACTGATAAAAAATAATAATTAATATTGAAAATCAAATCATTAAATTTAAGTACTGTCTTCTTTTCTTGCTTATAATCGGATAACGAATGGCTGAAGGGATTATAAATTAATTATTTCGATTCCTTAAAAGTATTAATTATAACAGATCAGTTGAAAAATGGATCCCAAATTTTATGTGGAACATTTTATTGATGCATGGCCTTAATATGTAAATGCAAAAAGAGTTGGCAGGGATATTAGACAAATAGGAAAATGTACGATCGAAACAAAAAATAATGAAAGCAAGAGTAATAAATTTGGACGTCAATGCAATGATTCAAAAAATTAATCGCGGTTATCGAATTATCATAAAAGTGGATTCGAGTCTAATAAATTGGAAAACAGATATGTTATGACAAGTGATAAATTTAATGAAAAAGAAAATTTGCCTAAATATAATGATAACTGTAAAAGTATGTAATTCATCTGTAAAAAAGTATGAAAAAAAAAAAGGTGAACCCAAATGTTTTTCATGCAATCTTTTTTGGTCATATTTCAAAAGATTGCCCAAGTTCTTGCATTTTATGTGGTTTAAAAGGTCATGCAAAAAGTATTGTTCAAAGAATAAAAAAGTAAATTAGCTTAAAGCGTGTGCGACCTTGAATCGTCGTAACTGCTGACTAGTATTTGAGAGATGCTACAATCAAAATTGATGATCTAGTCTATCCTTCTTTTGTATTGTAATTTTAGCAACACATAATTTTTAAGAGCATTGCTGCTTTTTAATTTTAATTCTTTTTTTGTTTTTTAATTTTTGGCAATTGTTTCTATTATGCAGCTTAATTGTGTGCGGGGATTAATCCCCGGTGTCTGATAACTTACACAACTGCACTTTCTACAATCAATTATTGTACTGTCAGCTGTTTGCTGGATACTGGTGCTTCTTGTTTAATAAAAGAATAGCTTGCAGTAAGTCTAGAATCAATATGATGCCTTTGCAAAAAGATCTTCATTCCTTTGGGAATCAAAAGTGTCCAGTTTTTGCAAAGTTTAGAGCTGCAATCGTAGATTTTCAACTACAATGAGTGTAAAAAGTATTCGTACAGTACGACAATTGATTTAAAAGAGATCCGTTCAAAAAAATTATAAACATAAATTCCATTTTAATTAATTATAAATATAATAGAACATATTTTCACTAGTTTCATGTGAAATTGACACAAAATAATTTTATACATGAATAAATATTTACAAACTGAAACAATCCAACATCTTGTGGTGTAAAAGTATTCATACACTAAAAGAAATGCAATTTTTTTTTATTTTTAGTTATTTTGTGATTGTTTAGCCATGATGATGTAGTTAATTGACATCATCTTGTAAGTTACTTAAAAGGTTCTTCAGTGGAAATTTTAATGTAGTGAGAAATTAGAAATTCTGTAATGGGTCGTAAAAGTAAAAGAGACAAGTTCCGAAAGAGAACTGATTTTTTAAAGCTCCGAAAAATAGTAAATCGTACAACAAGATCGACAACTGGTCGGTAGACCCCGTTCAACTGTGCAGTCTATCATAAAAGTTTGCTACCACTGGAAAGGTTCAAAACAAAGTTCTCGTACTGGGAGACCATGTCTATTGACATCATCTGACAGATTACTGGTTTCTGGTACGTTCATTAAAGAAGGATCCCAAAATAAGTGCTCCTACATTAACATCAGAACTAAAGAACATGGGAACAGCAGTCTCCGTAAGTACTGTTCGAAATGCATGCTGAAATGAAGGTTTCCACGGCCGTGTTGCGAGACGAAAATTATTTGTTAGTGAGAAGAAACGGAAGCTGCGATTGTCTTTCGCCAAGCAATACGTTAATGAAGTCCAAATTTCTGAAAAAGATTATCTTTACAGACGAAAGTAAATACAACATATTTGGATCGGACGGGAGACGAATGGTATGAAGAAAAAGCGCAATACAGAAATGCATCCTAAGAATTTAGTGCCAACAGTGAAACATGGGGGTGGAAGTCTGCTTGTTTGGGGTTGTGTGAGTGCTTCTGGGTGGGCAAATTGGTCTTTATTAAAGGCATTATGAATCATCAACTTTATATTGTCATTTTAAAAATAATTTAGGGACCTAGTGGAACAAAAAATGGGCTTGAATGGTGATTACGTTTTCATGCATGATAACGACCCCAAGCACACACAAGCACAAGCGAAACACAAGGCTCTGGATACTATATAATACCCCAAAGTTCATGAAATTTCCTCCTCAATCGCCGAACCTCAACCCCATCGAGAATTTATGGGACGTTCGTAATAAAAATATTATATCCAGACATATTTATAATAAAAATGATTTTGGAATCAGCTCTAATCAAGAATGGGACGCCATATCTGGCTCAATAACAGCAAAAATTGGTGGAATCGATGCCAAAGAGACTCAAGGCAAAGTTATCTCGAGCTAAAGGATATTCTACAAGGTATTAGCTGAAATATTATAGATTGTATTGGCCAATATATGCCTGATGTACGAATACTTTTTGCACCACAAGATGTTGGAATAGTTTCAGTTTTGTAAATATTTATTCATGTATAAAATTATTTTTGTGTCAATTTCACATGAAACTAGTGAAAATATGTTCTGTTGCTTTATATATTCATAATTAATTAAAATGGAATTTATGTTTATAATTTTTATGAACGGATCTCTTTAAATCAATTGTCGTACTGCACGAATACTTTTTACACTCACTGTAGATGAAGTAATAGGAAAAAATTATCATTTTTAATTGTTCCAGATTCGACTCAACCAATTGATTTATTAGTCTTGCGCACCTTCTTAGATTTACCACATATTGCGTACGCTAGGTCGGCGATTATTTGCATATCGGCTGTGCAAAACCCTTACCCATTATTGGATTAACTGCATCGAAAAAAGCCATGTATTAAATTGCAAATGGAGGAAACTACAAAAATAAAAAAATAACGGCATAAATTTTGTAAAGGCGCGAAAACTGAAAAGTAAATAATGGATTAATTATGATGCAGGAAATAAAAGAAATTTTGCTTCTTTATTGGAAATAAAAGAAAGGTAAAACTATTATACCGGATTATTAATGTTGGATGTAAGTAAATAATATTAAAAGAAAATCAGAACATTTGGGAAAGCGGAATTAGTAAGGATATCAACTCGGAATCAAATTTAAATTATTTTAATTTGCTTAATGATAGTCATTCCGTGAAATTATTTAATGTTAGTACAGCTAATGTAGAGCGAAATCCTATAAGCTTAGGGTAAATAAAAGTTAATAAAAAAACTGAACAGCAACAGAAAAACATTGTTGATTTGTTAAATGAGTATAGAGACTGCTTTTTGCATTAAACATATCGGAGTTAAGGTGCACAGGATTAATAAAAATGAACCTTAAAGAAGTTGAGGGTACAAAACTTGTATGTATGAAGCCGTATAAAACAAATGCAGCCGAAAGAAAAGCAGTTAAAGAAATCATTAATGAATTAAAAGAACATGTTATTGTAAAAGAAACACCACTATATTCAAAGCCTGTTCTTCTCGTGCGCACGAAAACTGGTGAAAAACTATTAATTACTGATTATAGAAAATTAAATAATCAGACGATAAAAGATAAATTTCCTCTTCCCAAAAATGATCTATTTACGACTCTTTATTTGGCTCACGGGTATCTACAAATCAATTGACAGAAGAGGCCAAATTAAAAAACCGGCATTTATCACCCAGATGGAATTGGGCAATTTGAAAGAATGATATTTGGATTAATTAACGCACCAGCAGTATTCCAAAGGTTAATGTACCATGCTTTTAGGATGCTTATGCAACAAAGATGCTTTATGTTACCTCGACGACATCCTTGTACATGCTAAAAGATGAGAAGAAACGATCAGGAAATTACGTAAGGTATTCGAGGCTTTACGAGAAGCCAATTTAATCTTAAAATTATCTAAATGTGAGTTTGAGAAAAATGAAGTAAATTTTTTAGGCATCATTATTAATATGAATGGGATTAAACCAGGCTCAGAAAAGAAGGAAGTAATTTCTAAATTTTCCCAACCAATAAATTTGCATGAAGTTAGACGCTTTCTCGGCTTAAGTTTTTGGAGATTTATTCAATATTATGCTATAAAAACAAAACCTTTAACTGAGCTAACTAAGAGAAGAATGAAGATTTTAAGTGGAAAACCCCCCCAATCTTTTGACATTTTGAAAGTTAATTGGTTTGACAGCCTACATTCCAGCACTCTATAATCCAGACGCTAAAACCGAAGTTTATACCGATGCAAGTGCAGAAGGCATCGCTGGAATCTGCTTCGTTTGAAGTGATAAAAGTGCCATCTAGTTTACTGCGATAGCAAGGGAAACGACTGAAGCTGAAAAAGAATTATCAATCAAGTAAATTGGAGTTGATGGTTATTGTATGGATATTAGAACGATTGAGACAATTTCTTGGGTATAAGTTTTACAGTTGTCATTAACTGCCAAGCATTAATTTACATGTATGCCAAAAAATGTAATGCTCAGATCGCACGATGGAGTATGCTTATTCAAGAATATGGTTTTGAAATTGGCCACAGATGCATGACGTATGTTGATGCAATGAGTCGAGCTCCTGCTTCGGAATCAGAATATACTATAACAAACCTCATAGAGAAGAAATTTGAAGTATGCCTAAGTGAAAATGAACAAGTTTGGAACATTCAACGTGCTGATAAAGATATAAGAAAATTGACATTTTTAAAAAAGAACATGAAAGAACGTCCGAAGAAAAGCAAAAATCAAACTATGTCATATCGAGTTTACAGGAGAATCAAAATAAAAAGAAACTTTTTGTACGTGATCCCAAAAAACTATGAAAAAAAGTATTGCTGTCAAATTTCACATTTCCTTATGGTAAATTTTTCTGTTGATAAGATTGTCAGTAAATAAAGTAGTTGTACTGGTTTTCCGTACTTAAAGCTGTTATTTACGGAAGCATATAGCAATGTGTTTCGAATGCCTAGTCAACAAGACTCCAGGTAGAAAAGCTACAAGGATATCTACATCAATTAATCCTGGAAAAAAACAGTTTCAGTTGTTCACATAAACCATTTAGGACTTTTCGTGAAAAATATACGAGAAATCAAGATTTGCTAATCATAATTGACAACTTCACAAGATTCACAGACTTTTTCAGACAAAAACACTGCCTGCAACACTGCAAACAAGTCCAAAATCTTCAATGAAAAACATCGAAGATTTTGGATGAGTCATAAATCATAGAGGCTCAGACAAGCCTGACAGAATCATAAATGATAGAAGTACAGGTTATACATCACATCAATTTGAAAAGTACTATCGTGATAACCGAATAAAACACACCTTGAATTTTACTGAACATCTAATGGGCAGCAGCATGGTAGAACGAAACAATGGAATAGTCCTCTCTACAATAATGACGTCCATGAGTGATTCATATAAGGATTGAGATTAAAAAACCAGACAGAATTATGAATAAAAAACAGACAGAAATTTAAATAATACAGTCAGCAAAACCACAAATAAAATGCCATTTCAAATTCTTCATGGTTATTCACCTGTATTTAATGATGGAATCCTTCAAAAGAGTTGCGTATGAAAGCGTCGATGAGTGGCCTGATCCAAAGGTTCAAAAAGAAGCGCGTAGCGTGAACGAAATGAAACATAAAATGAAAGAGTACTACTACAGAAAAAATGCCGAACAACAATTACTTTTGAACCCTGAGGAATAGTGGTTGTTCGTGCCCATCAAAATCAACAGGAGAACTTACCAAAACTCAAGCAAAAATAGAGGGGCCTTTATCCTCTACCTATCCTTTAAAATTATTCTTAGTATTTGCAATATTATTGACTCTATAATCTTTATTGGGCACTATCTTATTTCCTGGAAATCTAGAACTCTACTTCTTTGACTTTTAATAGCTTTTAATTAGAAAGAAAAGCAGAGCAATCCTCTAGTCAAGAAAAGAAGAAAAAGGCCATGATAAAAAGAGTCAATGAAACAGAAAAGTGCAAATATATGTTGCAGAGTCCCAAAACTAGATTTTCATACGTGATCATCGGACGCATGTAGTACATGAAGATTAGTTTTATTAAAAGTAGAGAATTCATAATTTCTAGAAATAAAAGATGCGAAAGCTTTTATTTACGTTGAGATTATAAGCGATTGAAGATTGAGAGTCATAAGAGTACTACTATTAATATTAGGGTCAATATATTTAATCTTAAAAGTAAAAAGTACTGCTGGATTTTATCAATAAGTTTTTTAGGCTAATAAGACAATTTCCACATTGGTACCAGAGAAAACGAGAGAATTTTATCATAATTAATATGATTTCAGAAGTGGTATTGCTGATTGCTGGTCGAGTTGCATTAGACGTAAATTTGGGAGACTTAGGACAGGTAGCAAGATGACCTACAGTACTGTAGTTAATGCAGGTAGGATTAAGTTCATTAACTTCTGAATACTTAGCAATCTTTTAGATAATGACCAACTACGCATTTGAAAACCTTTGTTTGAATGGTAACTTATGATGAAAATAATTGTACCGAAAGTAATGGGTAGTTATGAGTGTTTCGTTGATTTTCAATTTTAATACTAAAGTAAAGAAAACGAATACGTTGGAATATTTATTTTTCTTCTCGTGGGAAAAGAGAAATTGCCAAATTGCAGAGACTGCTTTGTGTTGGTATGCGCTAATTGCATAACCTTCACATCCTTTTAAGGCCATGGCCTCCTTAATTTCCTTCTCCGGGGTATTCTAAGGCAAATCCTTGAGAACCATCTAAGATACCTTTAAATCTTAGGGGTAATTACGAAGTATTTAATGTCATTATTATTGAGATATTTAGTAATCGTTCTATGACTCTCATCATCATTTGGAAAATTTTAAAGTAGTTCTCTGGCTAATTTAATTTTAAACGAATCAGTAAATTGCTCAATAAATTTTAAGAACGGCTCAGTTAAATTAGCAGTTGGAGTAACCATTATAGGAGGAAATTTGTGTGAGGATAATGCAGATATTATCCTCTTAGCCTTCATCAATATTTAGATTTTAAGTTGATTATCAAAATTTTAAGAGTAATCATTAATAATTTTTAGCTGTTAATGGAACTTAACTTTAGCAGTTAGCCTTTTGTTAGATCTAGTAAAACCATCATATCTTGATTAACATTGTTCTTTACAGTTAGATGATTTAGAGTTTCTAAGTTAAGTTCAATGTTCATGGCATGTTTTAGACAATTTACAATAGGGCAAGAACCCAAAAGCACTAGCCCTAGTGTTTATCTTTTTTTCTTCTGTAGACTGGATAATAACTTAGAACAGCGTTTCATTGCATTATCTCCTATTCCACAGCAGCATGCATATTTTTCAGGACTCATAACAGGCCATGCTTCTGCTTTTAATAAATTACGGATTTTTAATTCTGTGCTGAACTCGCGAGCAAGGTGGATGACAGAAAATTTCACTTGCAAAGGACTGACAAAGTCCTTTTGATCAATCAGGATCAATTTTCAAAACATTCATTTCAAGTAGGATTTTAATTAATGTTTGATCATGAAAAATCGATGATTACTTGATGTTAGATCATTTTTTTTTTTTTCCCTTGTGAAAATAGAACTTTGACTGTTCGGTGGCGGCTGCGGGATATCCTATATATTGAGCAGAAAAAGGAACATGAGAGAACAACCTCTGAGGAACACCGCTCCTGACTGGGCAGCGGCCTGATGGCCAATTGGTTAACGCTCTGGCTGTTGGTACCACAGACTTGAGGTTCGAATCCTGGCGGTGGCATGGATGTTTGCTGGTGGTTCGGAATCCACGTTAAACTGTAGGTCTCGGCCTAACTAGTCTAAAGTGTGCACAAAATGATCGTAGAGCAACAAAGTAAACCACACCTGATTTCACAGGTGGTGAATTCTCCTCTTCGTAATCTGGAATTTCGAACAGAGAAACACGAACGCAGAATTTTGATAATTGAGTTAGGAAATCTTCGCATTAGCTTAAATATTATTATTATAAAAAATTTAATCAAATTCTCTGGCTCATTTACTGGAATGTTATTTTTGAACATGTAATTTTTAAAGCTTTCGTGGATCAACTCAGTGACACGCAAAATTGCTGGTTGGTACTAAGATTTTTGTGAAAATCAAATTGCTCAGGAATTGAAATATTTTCTACCTAGTGTGAATCCAGGTGTTTAATATTACCATAATATACTCACACTTCTAAGTAGAGAGATTGGTCGGTAATTTTGAGGAAGCGCTGAATCAAAACTGAATTTATGAGTTAATTTTCCATTTAGTGGGAAAATAATTCTCAATCAAAAAATTTTAATGAAAAGTAAGGGCAAACATTATATGCAGGGGGAGACATTTAAGCATGCGCTTTGTAACTTAAAAAATTCATACCATGAGTTTTGTTTGTTTAATTTACTTAAGCCTTTCAGAGGTTTGATTTTATCAATTGTATTTACTTGTGACTATTGTAGGAAGTCAACGATAAACGTATTTGAGTGTTTGAAGAAATCGGGAACTTGATGTCGAATTGGGTTCAAACTGAAGTCGAAAGCTATCACCTAGCAAGTTCAGCTTTGTCCTTCAAGGAATAAGTTAAAATTTCATTAGAGTCAGTCAAAGGGATGTTAAGATGAGGCTTTTTATAATGAGACGGTCATCTCCAAAAGGTGTTTGTCCCAGACAAAAGTGCCTGAATGGAGTGTACCCAACATTGATGAGCGAAATTTTTAATACTTAATTTTACTTTGGCACAAGAATCACAGTAAACTCTCTTTATATTACGATTTTTCAAACTCTATGGCATAAATTTTAATTTTTGATCTTAAATTTGATTTCATTTAACCAATGGAGGTTTAAATCTCGATTTAAACACTTTTTTAACAGCTGCTTGTTAATGCATTTCTAGATCTAAAATGAATTCATCAGCATCCTTTGGTTCACTTAAATAAGGTTGTAATAGGGGATTTCTGTTTAAGACACGAGTTAAGTCCTCACAATTGGTCGAAAATTGATCTGATGATCTCGGTAATTCCATGATAGTTTCCAAGGTAATCAAAAGAGGGTGATGATCAAAATTTAAATCAGTCTCCAATTCAATATTAATTGGGATAAACTTAAAAATCAAAGCAAGAACATTATTGCAATGCTTGTCAAGTCTAGTAGGATTACTGTAGCAAAGAGAAGATCAGTAGAATAACTTTTACTCAAGCTGGTGTGAATAAATTGACGCAGTTTAAAACCATAAGCATTTGAGCTACCAAAACTATTGCTAGAATGAAGAATGTTTATGTCATCAGCCAGTATCACATTAGCTCCAGATCGAATAAGTTTATATCATCCACCAGGAAACCACCTAGAATTCTAAGTTAAACATAGATTGAAATGACTAATAGAAGGATGCTTATGAATAGAAATTTAAACAATTGTAGCTTTAATGCTATTTAATTGCAAAGTAGGAATTTGGTGATGATTAATAGAAATGTTAACATAAATACATATACTCGATTAGAATTTTTGGGTTATTCTATCATATCAATAGAATCGAAAATTTACGATCAGTGAGGTCTCACCAGGATGAGATTTAATTTCCTAGACCAAAAGAACGCCAAGATTTTGCTCAAAACAAATGATCTTACTTCATTAATCTTGGTTCGCAATCCATTTGTTCCAGGTTCCAAACTTGTAACACTTACAGATATTATGTAAATAACATATGCTCAGCCCAAGCTGTTTAAATTATTTAAGTTTAGGCATGCATTCGCTGAAAGCCTTTAACAATAGTCTGAGTATTCTTAATTGTTTTAGTTGTGTGATGGCTCCTAGAATGTCTGTGATTACGATAGAAACAAGCACAGCTTGATTTATTTCATTTGCTTGATGGAGAAGAAAACACGAGTGAAAGTTGTAAACCCTTGCCTAAGTGGAGAAAGTACTGATGGATTTGAAGGAGCTCTGGTGAATGCTCCTGCATAGGAACATTTACTAGTTGCATTTCAAACTTTTTTTAGCTGGATGTTTAAAGATTTCATTTATGATCTAAAATACTTCACAGGTTTTGACTTGCTTCCCTGCTTTGCTTTTGGTACTGAACTAGAAATTGAGGGCAGCTTTCCCAGTTGACAAAGTGGTCCCCATTGTAATTTGAGCATTTAAGCGAAGCCTCATACGGCATATCGCATTGCTTGGACTTGTAAAACCGCACACATCTTATACATTTAGTAGCAAGTTTACATATTTGGCAACTATAAAAATAACCTTGACAATTCTAGCACTGGCTCGGTCCTGATCTTTCTTGGCACACCTCTAAGGAAACACAGATTCTTAGGAATTCTGAGCAGGTAGAGTTGGTCATGATTGCGTTTTTTTTTTCAGCTGCAAGTTGAACAATGGCATGGATATCTTTGTTTGAAACTTCGATAGTAAGGAAAATTTGTAGGCATGTAATTTCGCCGGAAGGAATTCAGTTTATCTCGTTTGTATTGGTGATTGAGTAAGAGTCTGATAACCATCTTGATGGGCCCTTCTTTTAGCCTATAGCTTTGATAGTCCAAGCTGTTTACGTTCATATAGGATATGATGTGTCTGAAGTCAGCTTTATTTCCAACCTGTAGTCTCATAAAATGGCTAATATATTTGTCCTGTACTGAGGGAGCTTCAGTTTGCTAAATTTTGGGATGACATACCAGTCACCTTTCGGTAAAGAAAGGTAAGAAAATTGAGGGGTATGGTCTTTCTTGCTGAAGTTGGTTAACTTTCTCTTGTAATTCAGGAGCATCATTTATATTTCCTGCTTTTGTCAATCGATTTTGTAGAGGGACTTGCAACAAGAATTCTTGCACCAGTTTTTTTGCTCTTCTCGTAATGTGCTTTAAAAGATGATGTAAAAACTCTCATCAGCTGTTCTCCCCACTTTCTGTTTGGAAAAGCTGTGGTTACTTTGATGGCCCACTTTTCTAATTCTGAGGTTTTTGTGGTTTGATCTAGTACTCTCAATATTTCTTTCGCAGTAGGGAAGCAGAAATAGTGTGTCTTGTGTGGCAGGGTAAATATTTCAACTTAGTGATGGTCTTACTCATCTTGCTGGATACAATTTGCAGATTAAAACATCACCTGCTAATTGCAAGTATCTGTGATATTTAGTACACAGATCTGCATAATGGATTTTAACCATAGCTCCTTGCTTGAGCATCTTGAATTGTTCAAGGACAAGTTTGATTGTTCAAATTTTTTTAATTATTTTCATTTCTTTCCTGAACAGGAATAAAAGCAACTTTAACTTATTTTCACCCTTTTGATTCGTACTAGTTGGCGAATCAGGCACAAGTTGGGATTCTATGATTCCTGCCTATTAGTATTCAAGATTTAGATAAATCAAAAGTAAAGTTCAAATGTAAAAACTCAAATCAACTTTAAAAGTAAAGACAAACTATAAAAAACAGACAAAAAACACAAAAAGAATATAGTAACTGCATTATCAACTAGGCAAACCAATTTTTAGAGGCATGGCTAACAACAAAAGAGGAATATTTTGCTTCTTTGAGAAGTATGACTGGTATGTTTTTAGATTTGGATTATGAATAGTATACTTTTACAATGAATTATCTGCTCACTAGGTATTATTCCATGATGCTTCAACACAAACCTCTAAGTTCTATAAGACATAAATAATACTTAAATTACCATATCAATTAAATGTAGCTAAAACATCAGCGATTAATATTCTCAATGACTTAAACCATTCTCAATGCAAAATTGCCAGAAAAGCAAATGTAACTGAATCGTAACTTAAAATTTCCTCAAGTAATTCGTAACCTCAATCATAATTTAAAATTGATAAGTGGGGTTTTTTATATAAATATTTTTTTTTTTTTTTTAGTTTTGTGATGCAATAAGTTTTGGTTCAGTTTTATAATTATTGTGAAAAATAATAAACTCAAATGCTCTTTTAATTGTAGAAAATTTATTCTTGCAACTTTCAACGTCAAACACTTCTATTTTATGAGCTATAATTGTAAATATTATAATTATACTCAGTCGCACATATTATCCGATACAAACTTAAAAGTAAAAAAAAAAAATTTATATACACTCATTGAAAAATACAAAGGAAATCCACAGCATAAGATCATATTCTTATTTGCTGTTTTTAAAAAATAAAGTACCCCATGTGAAAATAATTAAAACTGCTATTATTTAGCAAATAGTTACTGAAATAAAATATTAAAAAATGAATCACCTGACTCATCAGAAATATCAGCTTCTGAAAGTTTTTCATTAACATTTTCTGGAGATTTCACTTTTAGAGGTGTATCTAAAATAAATTTAAACATTTATAGCAAAAAAATAATAAGAGAAATAAAAAGAATAATTTCATGGACAAAAAAAAAAAGCTTTTAAATATATTTTATTTCTTGAAAATTCATTTTAAATTCAAAACAATTTGCTAGGTATAAACTTCATTCAGATTAAAAAGGGTTCATTTTTAAAATTAAATTACAAATTTAGAGAGCATTACAATTAAAATACATTATTTTTAATAGCTTAATCGCTACATTTAATACGGTGCTTCAATAAATACACTATTTTACATACATCTTGATTTTAAATAGAATAATTACTTTTAAATTTCAGTCAGAGAGTTGAACAATGAAGCCAATAGAAAGTGGAATTCTCTATTTAATACAAAACAGAACTACGCAAATTAACGCATACACTTAATCAAAATCTGTCTTTTTCTGTGGAATTAAAATTTGTGTGAAAACTCTAACTTCAATATGAAAAATGTCTGGACTTTGCATACTGATGTAACAATGTGTCTACAGTATAAAAGACTTAATGAATGAACTCATTTATCAATGAAATATTTACAAATAAATCATCTAAGACCCCCCTCCATATCCTCTCAAACAACTTCGTTTCAAGACTTCAATCCCATACTTCTTCCATGGCAACAGCTAAAATTACATCTGCTCTTTTTCACTCACTATCATTCATGCTGGCTTTCTCCTCTTTCCCTTGTGGCACCAGACCACATACAATTAAACTTATTATGCATAACAGTTTCAAGTACATTTTTAACATTTTACTGTTATACTTGTAAAAAAAATATGCAAATAAATAAAATCTCAAATAATTGAACAATTAAAAATAATATCACAAAAATTTAACTACTTTACCAGATGTATTTACTCCACTCCATTCCAAATGTTCACTATTTTCAATTGGAACTATCCAGTTTTCAGGATCTGGACTCTTAACACCAGTCACTTCTTCAGGAGTTCGAACATGAGTTAAAGGAACAACAGACGATTGTGGCACAGCAGATTTTGTTTCACTTAATGCTTGTTCATCACCTTTAAAATCGACAAACATAAAAATTTAGGATAAAAAACACACTGTCACCAAAATTTAAATTTCTATTAAATTGAAATTCTTTTTATAAAGTTTCTGAAGAATACCATAATTTAGTGAATCATCATTTTAATTAGAAAATCAGTTTTATTTAAAAATCTGATTTTGTAAGTTATTTCAAAATATTTATTTCTGTAGAAATAATTTTACACACTATTATTGCAAATAAAAATATAAAATTAAAAAAAAAAAAAAAAATAGCTTCCTATTTTTGTAAAGTCATAAATATAATGTTTAATTACAAGTAATAAAAGGTAATTTTTTCATTATATGCACATTTGTAAGCAGACTTTGATTAATATTTTCCAGTGCAATTCTTAAAATTGTGAAGAATAAAACAATTTTAAAAATATTTCATTATTTCAAAAGCAAATAAAACCAGATATTGTACAGAAAAGGAGAGTTTAATAAAATTAAGTTATTTTTATATGATCTTAATTTATCTTCTAATATATTATATATTTATAATTTACTTTATAAAAAAATCTAATATTCTGATTAAAAAAAAATTTTTCATATCTAATTTTCAACTTAAAATTTAAAATGCAAAGTTGGCAGTGGAATGAATTAGGGCCAGAGAAGTAGTTTTCTATGAACTTGTTATCAGAGAAGAGAATTAATGTTCAAATGTAAACAAGGAAAAAATTACTTTTATGACATGTACCTTTTATAAAATTCAAAAATTAAAAAACTATGTTAAAATAATATATTTATGTTAATAAAAATTTGCAAGAAAAATATTAAAATGAAAGACCAAAAATATAACACTTTTATGAAAATGAACTTACTAAATCATTTGTAGTTATTCATGCAAAAATTCTTTGTGATAAAAATTTTTCTTTAAAATTTGTTTTAATTGGTAAAAATCAATTTGTGAAGATAAGCATTGCATATAAATAAACAAGTGCAATTTAAGAACATATTTAAGTTATTAGGATTATTTATTCCTTAATTATTTTGAATAAATTTCATTTAAGGAGTTAACATTTGATAACCTTTAAGAATAAAATAAATTTATAAATATTTAAGAGAATTTCTGCTTTTTAAAAAATATATTTAATTTATATTTTAAAATACATTAATGTTTATGTTCGAAATAATCAAGATAGCTTAACATGTTTCTATTGGTTTTATTAAATCTTGATGATTTATTAATCCCTGATCTGATTTCTCAAAAATAACAATCATGCCATCTAATATTTATGAAGAACAATATTCAGTGAATAGCATTTATGTAAGCAGGAAAATTTGTGTTTAATTACACTTTTTAAAATTTAATTTTATAAATTTCCATTCATTTTACTTAAATACATGAAAAGGTTTTATAATGATTTAGCATTTTTTTTTTTCTGAATAATTAAAAAGAATTATATTTTAACTATTACCTTTTTTTTTTCACAATAAAAAGATGAAGAAGCACTATTAAAAATTGACACAGGCAACAAAGGGAAGAAAACTTTAAAAAAGTGAAAAAAAGAAAAATTTAGGAACAAAATCTGCACACACACACACAAAAAAAAAAAAAAAAAAAAAAACCTAGTTTTTGAAATTCAACATAGAATTGTGTAAAAATTAAAATACCTGATGCAATTAACATATTTATTTATTTTGTTTATGTATGAAAATATAAAGTTGCAATCTCATACAAAATAAACAAGCTTTAAAATAAAATACCATTTTCCGGCCAGTACATACTTATAACAGCTTCAGTCTTAGTAGAATTGTTTGATGGTTCTTGCTTAGATATGGAAGCCGATGAAATTGGTGTCAAAGAGGAAGGCCTCACAGCATCCGAATGTTCCTTTACAGGGAAATTATTTTCCTCTGCAACTGCCGAAACAGGTTGACCGGCCTGCAGCCAGACCTTCCCCCCATTGCTAAAGGAAGGGGATTGTTGAGCCTTTTTGGAAGTTGATAATTGCTTAGCATTTTCATCTTTTTGTTTTTTGCCAGTTTTAGCTGGAATAAAATTTTCATAGAAGGGAATTTATAATACAAACAGTTTTCAACATTAAACATTTAAAAATTACCATAATTTTCTGTCCATAACCCTCATCAGTGTTTAATCCACAGTCAAATGTTATTATGTTAACAAATGCAATAGAAATCCTTGAATTAAAGTAATTTAAGCTTCAGAGTATACAAATCAAATTTTTTTACTTTCAATGGTAAATTTAATGTTTTAAACAAAAATTATTTAAATTATAATTAAATATTTATAATAATTAAAAAATAATTTGCTTATTTCTACTTAATTTCTTATATTTCATATTGCTTGTCATTTAAAAGCAATGAAATTCAGAATTTTTTTACAATATTTAACTTTTGTATACATATCGCCACAAAATCTTTTGCTGAATAATTTGAATTAAATAAAAATGAATTAAACACAATATATACAGTGAAAAAATTAAACAATTTCCTTAAATAAGATAAATAGTCTTGGATATGTGCTTCTAGTATTGTTTGATAAATACATTATTTTTAGAAATTAATTTTAAAAATATTTATTTAAGTAAATCAATTTTAAAAGAAAAACCACAAAGCATTATCAATTGTTTCCAATATACTAAATATTTTATTATTTCACATTATTTATAAATAATTTTAAATTACTCAATTTTCTATAGTCTATTAAAAATAAAATGGTTTTGCATTAATTCATTTAAAAATTGTAAATTCTGTTTCTTTAGTGAAGTTTCTAATATGTTTTGAAAATTAATCCAACAGCTGATGTACAAAAGTTTAATAGTTATAACTAAAGAAAAGGTTTCTATCAGAAAAGGTTTCTGATGCTTGACAATAATAGGGCAGTAGGTATAAATGGCAAACATACACCAACACCTACATTTTCTGAAATTATTGAAAAAAGCAAGATTAGATTTAAAATATATGTATATTTTTAAATATATAATGTTGCACATGATTTTAAATTTCAATTTCCACATTGTAAGAAAAAAATTAGCAAAGCTAAACTTATCTGTTATACTTAATCTCCCTTTCAAAACAAAGACCTCCTAAGACTAACATTCCTTTTGAAAAAAAGAAAAATATAATAGTAATGATACATTTATTTGTGGAGATGAATGGGTTTGATTGTTACTTTCTTAATTATTTAAAAAACACATTAAATTGTCTATTTTTTTTTTTTATAAGAGCTGCACTATTTTTCTCAAAATCAATGAATTTTGTTTTTCAACAACACATACTGTGAACAGTAATAAATGAAAAACACACTTCTTTCTTGAAATATCCATAAAAGTATTGTCCCCCTATAGTTTGTAGTTAATCCCAATTTTTTGTTAGAGACACAGAGGATATGTTGTAGCCATTAAAATTGAGTAGACCATATTGAAACAAAATGTTAAAATTAAAAATAATTACTTTTAGAGATCTTTTCTATTTCCTCAACTTTAGGCATTCGTTTTTTAGATGGCAATGAATGTGAAGTAGATTTTGCTGGAGGTGTTGTAGCTGGACGCTTATATTTCACAGTTTCCTTGGCTTTTGCAGGTTCTGCAGATTTTGGTCTTCCTAAAAAATTACATTTTGATTTTATTAATATAATGAATGATATCTGGGGTAAATTATAATGATTTTGGACTATAAAATAATTAAATGAACAAATTAAGTATACATTCATTATTGATGATTTTAAGAAGGATTAATTAAGTTTTTCCTAAAAGGGTTTTTAATTTTTTTTTTTTTTTTTTTTTTTTTTTCATATTTGATTTTCTGATTTACTTTGTTATTTTCTTATGAAAATGATACAGAAATATAACTAATTTTAAAGTAAATTCCCCGTGAAAATTACGAAATATAGTTATTGGCCATACAAAATTCTAAACATTTTTTTTTTTTTTAAATAAGTTGATACTTTGGATATTGAACTAATAAAGGATTTCAAAGAATAAAATAACATATGTTGTACATGTTATATTAGAATAATTTTGTAAGGTAAGGCTTCTGTATATAACATAGTTGTTGTATGTTATATAGAAGCCTTACAATCAAATCCGATGTAATAAACAGATGTAAATTATTCACTTTTATCGATTTTTGAACAAATTCTAGATTTCTGAAGAAAAGAAAATCATAAATTGTTTTGACAATTAAAATAAAGTTTTCCTAAATAAATATGATGAAAAACATCTGACATGGACGTTAGTGATTCAATCGAGTTATAAAACAAAGCTTTCTATATTTAAAAAAGAAAGTTTATTACATGGATCAATATTATGAGATGCAATAAAAATATGAGAAATGAAAATCCTATGACACATTATCTTTCTTAACTTATCATTCAACATAATTACTTTATTTGGAATAAGAAAATGAATTTCATTTTCATAAAAATAGAAATAGTACCTACAATAACTTTTGCAATAGTATTAAATGTTTTCCAAATATTTAAACAGGAACAAATAAAAAATCTTATATTAAACTACACATTGTACCAAATTTAACTAGTATTTCTGCACCTAGTATAATGCAACTAAAGAATGTTAGAGAACTAAGAATGTTAACTAAGAACGATAACTAAAGAATTTAGTTAAATAATATTCATAAAATATGTGAAATGAAAATTTGTTAAAATTTTGGATAACTTACTTAACATTTGTTTTTTGGGTTCTTTTTCACTGTTTTTTTCTCCCACAATTTCACTACGAATATCTTTTTTCTTTGTTTCTCCTTTTTTAGAGGTAATCTGATGGCACCTAGAGTTTCGAAGAAAGAATTTTTTTTGTTAACTTTTAACATTAATATTTAAATTAAATGCATATTTTAAAGTTTTAATGATTCTGCAAATTAATTAGTAGTTTACTTATTAAACATAACATTTTAATTTAAAAAATCGTAATTAGTGTAACTTATTGTTTATAACTTGGGATGCTGTATAATCTACAAGAATAATATTCAGCCCTGAAAAAATAAAATATCTTATAAAAACCAACCAGGTGGTGATCTCCCATCTCTTCTTTGATGTGCCATAGACTAATCAGGCTTTGTTTATATACACGTCATAAAACTGTTGACCTTTTCACACAATTTGTAATCTAGAGATGAAAATTTTAACAGCATCACAGTTAATTAGTATCTTGGTTTCTGTAGTAATGTTGTTAGTAATTTCAGTCAAATCATTTTTCATCCGTATATTAATGTATAATGTGTGCAGCATTTCATCGAGAATTATAAAATTTTGGCTCCCAACCACAAATGTTATGTTTAGAGCATTGTTTAATATTCTTTCACATAAAGTTTTGATAATTTTTCTGGTAAAAACCATTTTTAGATAGTAGTTTTATAGAATTGATATAGTATTCAGCTACCTATAATCTAAACTTTGAAATTTTAAGGATTTTTAGCACATAATCGACAGATTGTAGGCAAAAAATTGTAAACATCATAATAAGGCAATATAATAGGAAAAATCTGGACAAAATAAAAACCAATATAAGGCAATAAGATAAGGTCTTTGAAGAATACAACTATATGAGTAAAATCAACAACTAAATTATTTTTGTTCTATGTAGATTGCTTTATATTAACCACTTATAGGAAAAATAAATATTTTTAAATAATAAGGGCAAGTAAATTTTAATTCAAGATTATATATTTATTTAAAATTTTGATTACAAATGGCATTCAATATTTTTAATTAGAAAATTAGCATTTTTGGAATTTATTTCCAGTTAACAGCAGTGTCAAATGACTGAAAATAATTAAATGTCTCAAAATAGTTTTCTGACAGATGTGTCTTTGATAAAAATTGTTAGAAGTTCTTAAATCAAATAATGTAAAAATTTTTCTCTTGATTATTCAAGAAAAACAATTCCTTTTAAAAGAAATAATACACAAAAGAATGAATGTTTCTCACAAAAAGCTTTCAAATAAGGATAATAATAACAACTGCTTGTTAAATAATGTTTAGTACTTGATTGAATATTCATAAGCTTTAACAGCACCTTTTAATCTTTTTAATAAAATATTGTTATCATAATAGAACTTGACAGCATTATATAGACACAGATTTTCAAATTTAGTTTGCGATGTCAACACCCTTACACTTATGCTTGGTTTCATCGAAATATTCGAACTTTCTATTATTAAGAATATTTACAAATTATTTAATAATGAAAATAAATGAAAAACCGATACTTTAACTATTATATTTTAATGCATTGCTGTTAAGAATTATGATTTAATGAATTAAAAAATTATTATAATCATAATTTTTTTTTTGTATTTGATAAAATATATAATAACTCAGAGAAAATTCAGACATTTTTATATAATTTATAAGATATAATATCTCAAATTAAATTAATTTTACATGTAATTATTTTTAATCCTGTTATACTAACATGAGTGTTGAAAGCTATTATTAAACTAAAAGTTTATAAGTAGATTTTTTATAACAAAAGATTGCAGTTTATAATAAATTAGAATATAGCTAATAACAGTTTTGTATTTTTGCCATGTATCAGATAAAAGAAAAAAAGGGTTCAGATAAAAACATTAAATCTCTAAGAGTTATAGTTTTAAAGTTATAAGAAGGATAAACAAACAGAAATACTTTGTTTTTTATATACAAAGATTATTTATTCTCTTCTATCTCAATTTTAATCAATTATTTAAATTAAGTTTTAAAAAAGCCTTTCTTTATAACATCTATTGTACTAATTGAAGTATGCATGCACTAAACAATTCCTTAATAATAAAAAGTCACAATGTTCATAAAGAGTTTATATATATATTCAATACAAATATCTCTCTCAATATGAAATAAGCTCTCAAAATTTTAAAAGTAGTTTAATGCTTATTAAATAACTTTGGTTAAAAATTGTTAAATAATAATTAATATAAAATGATTATTTAATCGTTTAATTAAAAAAATTAGGTTATATTGCTATAATGCACAGATATATATACAGATATCTTATGCAAACAAGGAAAAAAAAAAATGAAATGATAAAAACCATAAAAATAATCTTAGTAAAAAGAATTCAGTCATAAAAATTAATATAAAACATAAGTTGTAAATCGTTATCTGTTTATTTTTAAGTTTAAAAATTTTCATTTAAGATACATATTGTTTTTGATGGTTTACTTTAAAATATTTAATCTACTTATGCTGAAAAGAAAATGTGACGCCCTTACCTATTCCACTTGCTTTCTTATATACCAGTAATTTTCTTTTTTTAAAGTATACAATCTATTGATTTTCCATATTCTGAACTGTTGTTCAAAGAAACAATAAATTTTTAAAGAAACATATAAAACTCATTATTAGTTTTTTAATTAACTGTCCCAATAAGCAATACATTTTATTATAGATATACTAAAACCTAGGTTAAGAAAAACTGAGCAGTAGAGGTGTAGTTGAAATGCATTAAATTGTTAAATCATACTTAGGTTTATTTAATGAAAGGTCTGCAGGCACTCTTTTTGGTCGTGGTGTAAGATCACATGGTTGCTTGAAATTTTCAGAAAATTCTTCACTACGCAAAGGGTGTCCTAGTCCTCTCCAACGATACTCATTAGCTTTCTGTAATCTTTCTGTTACTTCAACAAACCAAGGTTCAACATGATCTTCAATTACTTTTTCTGGTACCTTAAGTTGTATAACAGCAGAATTTATAAATACTTTTTAGATGCAAGATTAATTATTTTTTTTTAGAATATAGAAAGGAAAAAAAAAAATTGAAAAATATGTAATTTTACAATAAAATATAAACCAGGCATGGCTAATCTTTTATAATTTCCTTTTTATTACATGAGTCAAAAGCCAGATTATTAATTAATGGCTGATTAATTACTGACTAAATTATTAAATTTATTAAATTAACTAAAACAGGTTACTTCACATTTTATTTATTTATAATATAATGAAAACAAAACAATTTTATATGAAGATTCATGTATTTGAACTACAAGAATATCAAAAATTCCTTTATACTATGCTATACTTGCTCGAATTTTTGATTTACTGTGTTATATTCTTGAAAAATTGTTCATATATATATATGTGCCATTGAAAAAACAAAAGGTGCATAAATTTGCATATTTTTCCAAAAGTTATCACTAAATCCATTTGAAGCTCAATAAGCTTCAACTGTAATATTTTTGGCATATTATTTACATCCACAGGAAGAACACACACATAGTGAAATGGAGAATTTTTATTTCAAAAGAGCAAACTTAATTTCGACTAAGAAATCAGCAATTGTTTTGTTGACTTCTTAGCATTATATTATTACAATATTTAATTACTTATTCTTTATGTTATTACAAAAAAAAAAAAAAAAATTCTCTCAGCCATAAATCTTACTTTTGCTGAAATAAATAGACTTATCAAAAGAAGTACAGAGCCAGAGATTGTGTATGTGATACATAAACAATAAAGTTATATTAATGCATCACAAAAATTAGTAGCAATATACATTCCTTTGTCTAAATCAATAGTTTGTCTAGAAAAAAATTGCTTCAGCACAATTTAAAAATAAAAATACTAAGTTGTATTAAGTTTAATTTAATTATACTAAGTTGAATTTAAGTTACACATTAAAATTATATTTGTTGAAATGGAATTAAATTAAAATACCTTCATAAGCCTTGATGTTTTCTTCCACTCACCCTCCACATATACATAAGAAGTAAAGGGTTTATATTTTGCTTTATATTCTGTTTTTATCTTCCTAATAAAAAAAAAAAAAAAAAAAATCCATTTACCTTTAAAAAATTATAAAAAAGTTAAAAGAATCAAACCTTATTAGAATAAACAAAACTATAAAATTTCAGCAATAAAAGACCATTTACCTTGAAAGAATTTTTTTAGAGTAGGAACATGAATTTTTAACTAAAACATTTCTGCTATTGTTCAATCAGCACATTTTATTCACTTTTTATGTTAGAGCATATCAATTTTCAAAGAAAATATGCTATTAAATTAATACATGTTTTATTAAAATACAAAAGGCAAACTAAATTGAAAAATTATTTGATTTTTTGGCTATCAAATATTTCTGATGTATATTTGAAATATTATTAGGTTGTCCCATATTATACATATTTTTGAGTACACAATTTTTTTTAAAGGCCACAAACATAACTTGTTTGAAATATTTTATTAAAATATACTCTATCTGCCATAGATTACTCTATTTACCTCAGTGCACTGCCATAGATTACAAAGCATTTTTATGCCAGTTTCAAAGAGCATATCTGATTTAGAGTCAATAAATCCAGTAAAGACTATTTTGACAGCTTCATGATTGACAAAACATTTATTCTTTTAAAATGATATTTTATTGATTTTTAAATTAATTTTAGTATTACTGTCATTGATATTGTACATAAGAAATTGTCATCACAGCTAAAAGTAGGGAATTGAAAAGACATTCTTCTCCATGAAAATGCATGCCTCACATTTCACAACTCAACTCTAAAATCTGAATCAACTGAAACACAAGGTTTTGCCTTATCCACTATTTCACTAAAATTAAATGTTTGTTTTAGTAATGATACAACAAACTTGAAATATAAACAATTTTGAAAATTAAAAAAACTCATTTCCATAAAACAAATAATTCATTTCATTTAAAATAATCTTTTTTTTCATAAACTTATGAAATATAAACTAAGGAAATAAAAATGTGCTATGTTTAGGGGTATTCATTTGGCTATTTATTGTTTGTGCCTGGATAATGAACAAACACTTGTAATATTTTTAGTGAATCTGTATATAAGGTGACAGTAGTAATTTAGCTTTATAAAAAAATTCTCAGCTACTACATGGAAATGTATATTATTTTTACCATACCTAATTGAATTTACAAAATATATTTTTTATTTCATTACATTATAATGACACATTAAAAATTTTAAATACAATAATATAAAAGAACATATTACAAAAATATATTTTCAAACAATTAAAAAAAGTTAATTTTCTGAACAAACACAGACTTACTTTTTGGCATCAGCAAGTTTATCAGAACCTGTTAATTCTTTTTGCCTTACACATGGTCTATGAACAGGAGCTAATTTAGATTTAGGTAAAGAATCAACTGTAATAAAACATTTTATAAATATTTTTATTAACAAAAACTAAAATTTTATAATCATTTTGATATAATAGACATTTAAAACTGAATTATTGTTCTGCTAACATTTTAGAAGCAGCTGAATCACTTATCAGTAGCATGTGTATGAGATACCCATCATCCTGTAATGGCATCACATTTTGTTGTCTACAGCTGAATTTTCAATTTATCTGGTTCAATTTCATCCATTCACAACATTAACTGCAATGGAATATTGTCTGATGCAAGCAGCGGCATATTCCTAAGAAAATCCCTTTTTGCAGTAACTAATGCATTATATAGTCTCCATTAGTATATAGTCTGCATTATATAATGACAAAACTTATTGAACAAAACTACTCAATTAACACTGCTGCATCTACACATACAAATTTAGTTTACATTTTCGGTCATGTGTGCTATATGTCATGCCTTATTTATTTAATTATTTTGTCTACTTTTCAAATGAAAAAACAAAAAGAAAAAAAAAAAAAAAAACAATGCATATTCATAATGTTGCAAATCAAATCAAATATTTCAAACTGAATAATAACACTAAAAAACAAAACATTATAAATGACGGAGGAAAAATAAGTTAGTTATTAAAAACAAAGGATAAAGCTAATTATTAACAAATAATGACAAATGATTATAATAAAACAAATAATTTTAAAATTTTTTTAAATCATATGTCTTCCTTAAACTTCTGTACTTTATAAGTATTAAAAGAGAATAAGTGGAATAAATAATTTTAAAAATTATTTCACCTTAGCAAAAGCATGTTATTATAAAAAAAAGTATTTAATATTGATATAATATCATTTAATTTAATATTATTGTCAATAAGATGAAAATAAACACTACTTCATTTAAGATAAAATGTTGAAATTGAGTAAAATTTTTCAATAAGCTAACCTGCATCTTCAGAACTTTTAATCACATTCATTGAAATGGATTTCCGAGCCATACATGGAATTTCCTCTTCAGTTTTACGTGGCCATGCAAATTGTGCCTTATATTCAGAAGTCTCAGATGGATGTTCAGAGATATTTAGGAATTCTTCTGTTTTGGGAAGATTAGATATGCGTCCTGAAGTAATTGGAGGAAAACTCTGAACCATAATCTGAAATTAAAAAGAAAAAGTTCATTTCAAACTATTAATCATATTAATTCAATTTTATGAATTTCATACTGGTTAAATGAATAAGAACAACAAAATAAGATTAACTATATATTTATTCAATATTTGGTAAAATAGCAGATATTTTACTGATTTCTGCAGATGACGACTCATGCCAGGTTCAGCGGAACGGCTACGTGGACCCGATTTAGAAAGTAAATTAACATCACGCTCCTCACTCTAAAAAATTTAATAAAAATAATAATTCATACAAAATAACACAATGTAGTTTCTTATTAAAAAATTATTCCAATATTTAAATTTGAAATACAACAAAAAAGATAAAAATAGTGGAGATAACTCATGTAATTTTTTTTTATTAGAAATGTATTTTATGAAATAAAATTTCTGGTATATATATTCACACATTATTGAATAACTACATATTAAAAATGCATTTAGTGCATATGTATCAATCTTCAATTTTTAAAAACAATTGATGAACTTTATAGGAAAATTAAAAAATCATGCCAAAATAGATCTGAACCAATGATTTATTGAAATAGTTAAATGTAAACATTTAAATCCTTTATAACTACTATGAAATTGTAAGAATAGCTGAAACAATTCTTGTACAGAAACTGTTTTCCCACTTTAACTTACTATCCCAAAAAGAAAGGTGAGCATTACTATTTAAGTAAATTTGAAACAAAAAATAATACGATTCAATAACGATAAAGAGTCAAGTGAAGCTCATAATATGAATTAAAATAAAGAATTCAAAAGTATAAAAATTAATGGCAATTCATATTTTCCAAGATCAATGAACACATATTACTTTTCTTTTTATATGCAATTTTTGATCAAATTTCATTATTAATACATTAAGAAAATTAATTTTAAATCAGCAATGAAATAGTTATTATACACCACAATTCCTCAGTAATTAATACATCACTTATTTTGCTGAAACAACTGATATTTTTAATAGGTATTAGTTACACAAAATATTTTCTTTAAAGTAACAGAAGATTTTTAACAAAATTTTTTAAATCATATTTTTAAACACTTGAAGCAAAAAATGATTTTAATATTAATAATTTATATAAATTTTAGTAACATTAAAGGGCATTCAGAAAATTTAATTACCCTAGCTCTAGAATCTGCTTCTTTAAAATGCTGACCCAAATCATGTCGAATTACTTCATTATTCCTATAAGCAAGTTCTGGATATTGCTTTCGTCTCTGTAATCCAATCTCTTTAATAACTGAAAAGAGACAATTGAAGTCATTTTTTAACAAAAAGAAAAAAAAAAATATTAAATAAATTTTTAAAAGAAAATCATGTAAAATAAAATACAATATGAATCTTCATTTATGAAAATAAGCTTCCATTAAAAAGAATAGTTCCTTTTCTGAAAGGCCTCCTGCAAATTATCATATTGATATATATCTTTATTATATATCAATATACCTATTATATACCTATATCTTTTTTTTTTTTTTTTTTTTTTTATCAATATCCCAAATTCATTTATTAAAGAAATTAATAAAAGGTAAAAGGTGCTAAAAGTTATTAAAAAAAATCAATGCAATCACTATTTTTAATTTTTTTTTAATAAGTTAATTTAATTTTTTTTTTTTAATAGTTCCCTAATAGTGTTTTAAATAATCTTTAATTAATTAAAGATAAATTACATTACTAATAAGAATTTTACTGCATTAAAACTATTTACAAAAATTGGCTACTTTGAAATATAAAATTATACATTTTTAATGGTATATTTTTATTTTCAATATTTTGTAATGGAACAATACACACACCTAACTCTGATATGTTATATAAAGTGATTTTAATATTAAAAATAATAATGCATAATAAAAGGTTACCTGACTGTGGTGCAGTGCTAATAACATCTTGAGCCAAAGGTTTATATTGAGGATGCCACACATAATTTCTTTTTGTATTCGAATTAAGCTATAAAAATTAATTAAAAAATTATAATAATATTTCCACGAATAATTATGACTAATTGGATAAATAAATTATGATAACTTTATTTTAAAATAAAAAAGATTTTAGTCATTAAGTTTAATTAGAAATGTTTTTTTTTATACGAGAGGAATAAATTGATCACATTTGACAACCATGACAAATAACAAATATAACAAGTAGTTACATAAAGAGAATATGAATATTTAATATAATTACACCTGATAAGCATTTTTTTTAAGAGTGCTTAATAAAAGTGAATAAAATTGTTTTTCTAAGATGTGATAGAAGAATGGATTTTTATATGATGCTTTTCTATTGGTTAATAACAAGTATGCGTAAATTTTATGTTTCAAACACCAAATTGTTAATAATAATCAATATTTTATCGATATATTGGAGGTTAGTGCTAATAATCTTGAAAAATTTATTTAAAACCACACACAAATATAATTATAAAATTTATTCTTATACAGATACATCTACATAACATAAGAAAACTAAGCTGTATGACCTAATAATCCTAGATGATAAAGGATTTTTCAACTGGTTTTATGTTAAAAATTAATATTTTTAATTTTTATTAGTTTTAATACATGTTGTAAAATTTTAATGTATATTTATAATTCTTATCTTCTCAGTTTGATTGTTAAAATTTCACCATTTTAAGATATGTGCCTACATTCAAAACATTTTTAAAAAATCATAAAATTCTGATAAAACACTTGTTTATAAATTAAATTTTAATATGAAACAATTTAAATGTAATTTCAATGAAATTTTCAAAACATAAGTAATTTTTAACAAAATTTTAGATAAAATTTATAAATTATACTGCATTTTCTACAACAAATTGTAATGAAAATATTATATTTATACAGTATATATCTAACAATTACCTAGATTTTGAATTAAAAAATTTATAGTACTTTTTAATTTTTTTAAAAGATCTCAAACTATGAACAAAAATTCAAAATTAATTTTTATTCATAACACAGCTAGAAATAAAATATTTTGGTGAAATTTTATTTCAATGTCTTACAAATATTTTAAGGGATTTTGAGATATTGAAAAGGAACGAAATTTTAAGACACTCCAAATTTGTAAGTCAAACTCTCTTAAGCTTTATTTTTAACTATATTCAACTTTCTTTTAGTTGTTTGCTATTTTCTGAATAATTTTATAGCAGGATGTGATTGACATTTTCAGTTCTGAATTGATTTTATCAATTTCCATATAGTTTTTAAACATCAGTGGATCAATTATTAATTCTAAATATTTGAAAGCAGGTGACAGTCCTAAATAGCTAATAAATAATAACACAGGTAATATGGGCATCTAAAAACAATGTTTTCTGTTCAAAAAAGTTCATTTGATAAAATAGTCCACAAAAAGTTGCAAAAACATTCATTATTATTCTACATCATGCCATGCAGGCATTTTTAAAACTACATTATTTTCAAAAAGTACAAAATAAATTGGCTTTATTACTCTATAACAATCTGAGTATCAGGTGTTTTTCCAAGAACTGTTTATCATCATGTAATGTTCACTAACATTTATACCAACTGTCCTGCTCTACATTGATAGAGCAACAATGAAAAACAGCCATTACAAAAAAATTACATATTTTTTTAACTTCCAACATTGTCACAAATAATCCTATAATAATTCTGTAGCTTATCGATAAATTTATCAATTAGTTTACCTTTTTCCTCAAGTTCTTTATACATATATTTTTAAAATCTTCTTAATAGTGAGTTAATTCTCTTTTATAAGTGTCCTATACAATTTAAATTTATGACAAGGTTCTCCCTATAAATATGTTTCACTTACAAAAAATGTTAGAATCGTTATCACTACAATATAACAGTTCTAATCAGTTGTTTTTATTTTTTTTACCACTTGCGTCATCTGAAACCACATTTGATTTATTATTTATACTATAGCTTTTTTTCTAATTATCACAAAAACAAAAAATAGAGATTCAAACTGTAAAGCCTGAAAAAAATGAGGATTTTGGTATAGGTACATACTTAAATATCTTTTACTGATTTTCATTATATGTATGCATTATTATGTGTATGCATATTATATTATATTCATTATATATATGTATTTCATTATATGAAAAATAGAAAAAGTAAAGAATTGCATAAAATCTTAGTTTTTGCAACAACAAAAAATAAAGATTAGAATGATGATGTAATGGTGTTTATTACTATCTAATTTAACGATAATAATTTAATTGAAAGATAAATTGTAGTAATTGCAATATTAATTCTAAAGAAAATTGATGCATAATTGATTTCAAAAGAGATAATGTATATATTGTTTAAAAATTTATGCCCAAATAAAATATAAGCTGTGATTTAATTTTCAATAGTAAAAGAAAATACTAAAAAAATCCAAAAAAATTGTTTAAAATTTCTCTATTAATAAATTTTACTCTTATTCTAATCACAGATAACCAAATTTACACACTATAAGTTTTAAAAATGTACAATTATTTTTAGGGCCAAAAAAAGAGAGGGACTTGTGTAAAATTAAAGTTTACTTATGATGCTTTTAAAGTTCGATCTTATCTAGTTTGATGTAATTCTACATATTTAAAATAACTAATTTTTCATATTAATTTAAATTTCTGGTTAATTATTTAAAATTTTATGCATTAATAAATAATTAATAGAACTTTAATATTTTTTTTATTATAATTAATTAATTAATAATAAAATTAATAAATGCTGCATTAATCACAGATGTTAACAAAATATTTCATTAACACCAAATTATATTTCAAAGCCAAAATGAATAACATTTTTTAGTATTCTATCTGTTTTATAGATATCCTTTTTTAAAAAATTAACTAAAAATTGATACTGAAAAAAATAAAATTTCTAAACATTAGGAATAAGATTAAAATGAATTTAGTAAATGTATATACACATATAAGACAAAACACATGCAATAACATAAAAGAAAAAACATTTAGGTACAAAGAAAATTAAAAATAATAAAAATATAATGGTTTATTTTAAATTCTATAAAATGTATAAAAAAACATTCTTACACAGAATAAGTACAAATCAATCCTCTTGGTTTCTACAGAATAGAAAAATTAAAAGCACTGAAAAACACATAAAAGAAAAAATGAGTGCATGCAAAAAAAAAGAAAAAAAAACACTACATGCAATTTAAAATGTAAAATAAACTATAAGATGAAATGAGCCAATATAATAATGCATAAAAATAAATAATTAAGTAAATTAATAAAAAATAATGTTCAGAGTATAACATAAAAAAAGCCTCATTAAATATGGCATTTGTAAACATCAAATCTACTTATATTTTTATTTACATGTGTGTGTTGCATTTTTCAAATAACATATTTTGATAGTAAAAAATTAGTGATTGAATAAACAGGTACATTAAATATAATTGCACTTTAAATCTTCAAGGGAAAAATAATTGAATTAATTTCAGTTTAAAAAAAATTTATATATTATTTAATGACTTAAAAATATAAACTTTTTTGCTTTATTTATAAAAAAAATTAATAAAAACAAAACTCTAAGAATTATTTGAATGCAATAGTTTATAAAATGTTTTCCATCATTAGTACACTACATTATACATTTTGCTTATTTATTTATAAAAAAAAAAAAAAAAAAAAAAAAAAAAAAAAATTCGCACCTAAAATTTTATTAAAGTTGAATTTCAGAAATATTTATTATAACATTTTTTTTTTTTTTTTAATCAATCTCATAGGTAAAAATTGTCACAATTTTACTAATAAGAAAAACCGAAACTACCTTCTCCTCTTTGGGCATCGGACAAGTACTACAGATATTCCAGAACGAATTAATCATGTGCTATGCTGTTAGTTATCCTTCACACAGAAATATTATTTAAGAATGAATTAAATGAACAGATCAAATTAAACATATGGTTTAAAATCACAACTTAAATTGCTGGTTGTTAAAAAATATTACTCGAAGTGAAAAAGCAATATAGCAGAAGAAAATTCATTTCACTTCATTTCAATAAGCTGGTTTGTACTCAATTATTTTTAAATGGGATTTTTCTATCTAAATTAATCTTTATTTGATTAATTATTTTTTATTTAATGAAATTCGTTCAAAGAGAGAAATATTAGATGCGGACAAATTATTCATAACTAAATATGCTCACACACAGGAAAATATTATTTAAATACATCACATTAGTAAAATGAAATATTTATTTATCGTAATCGTTTAGTTGTTATGGTAACGTTCAGCATGGTAAATTTAAACTTGAGGTAACTCCTCGACTAAGATCTGATCTGGGCTAAAATAAAGAAAAAAAGACGAAACTTATATTTTGTTCACTTCTACTCTAAAAACTTCTAGAATATGCCTGATGGTAAGGGCTTCATTTTTGTTTCTTTAGAATCATACAGAAATTAATGGAACAAATTTGATTCTAAAATATTATCTTTGTCTTTTAAACTTCTTATGGGAAATCAGATATGTTCCTTTTTTATTAAACAGAATTTTGCTAATGTAATATTATAAAAATTAGATTATTTTACTTTACAGAAATAAAATAATCTTTTTTTTTTATTAAAACATAATATTCTAAGAAGTTAATAAGACATAATTTCCCATAAGATGTTAAAAATATATTCGTTAAATTTTGTGAAGTAATTTATAGGTTTAATAGTAATTATCATTGATAGTATTGATTAAATTATGACCTGTGTATCAAAATAATTAGAATTTTTTGTATTTAAATTTATAATTCAAATTTAAATATGTCTTAAATTAATAAAATATATATTGATTCTTTTTATAAATATCTAGTTCTATATATCTTTTATGCAAACGTTTTATTTATTTTTTTTTAAATAATCAAATATAATATTTTATGTTGTTACATTTTATGTTATGTTGTAACATTAAAGAGGATCAAATTATCATAAAAAACACCATGCATTTATAGCAATCGTGTAGATATTTTCAGGAAATTACGTAATTATTATAGAAATAAAATAATGCATTTCATAATTGAAAAGATGTTTATTAATAATCATTTAAAACATAGTAGTATAATAAGTAAATAATCATAGTAATTTTAAGGCATAAGTTATAAATAGTGTAAGAAAGAACTAAAATACGTTGTTCTCACACACAATACTTCGGCTTCAAAAGAAAAATAAGTTATGAAGTATATATATTCTCCTGGAGCCTGATTGCTGAGTGACTAGAATTCTGGCTCTCGGTGCCCCAGGTTTCGGATTCGAGTCCCGGCGGTGCCCTGGATGTTTGTAATGATTCGGAATTCACTTTAAACAGTAGATCCTGGTCTAATACGACTACTACTACTACCCACATCACTGTGCCTAGAGCTGATTTGCCCCTATACAGTTTGTGAATGATGGAAGTGAGAAGTCTGACTGGGCTCTGCGACGCTTTACAGTCATATGAGATCGGGACCTACGGCTTAAAGTGGATCTTGAACCACTATAAACATCCATGGCACCACCGGGACTCGAACCCGAAACCTGTGTCACCGAGCGAGCGCCAAACCGGTAGACACTCGATCATTCAGACCCCATGTGTAATATGACTGTAGAGCGTTGGGCTGATAACCTACCCCGAAAAATAAACATCTCCGGTCTCGAAATCTGCTAGTATGCAGACGGCCTTGGCCCACCAAGGGGCTGTTGCGTCACTGATGATGATGATACATTCTCTTAGACACATCATTTTCAAATAAAAAAAAAAATTAAGATTGATAAATTACACTTGCTGATTTTTTTTTATGTATATCGATTTGCCATTGGCGGGTGACAAAGGGAGGACATTGTCTACCTGGAGGACTTTTAGCGGCAACTACCTTACATTTGTGTATCGTATAGGAGAAAAACCAAAAGCTCCTATCAAGCAGCCCGACTGTCAATTCGAGACGTTTACACATGCTGTCAAATCGAGTCTTGTCCTTTCTTCTACTACCAACCGATGTGAACCTGTATCCTCTCTGTACGCGTTTTACGCCCATTACTGCTGAAACACAAGTCGGGCCCATTTTCCAATTTTGTTTGCTATTTTTAATAATACCTGTTTATATATCATAGTTAGTAATATTAGTTCATCTTTCGAATTTATTAATAATACGCAAGTAAAACATTGGATTTTTAATTTTGGCTCTATGAATAATTTTAAAATGTTAGATCCGTTTCTCTGGCTCTCGGTTCACAGGTTTCGAGTTCGAGTCCCGGTGGTGCCATGGTTATTAGCAGTGGTTCGGAATCCACTTTAAACCGTAGGTCCTGGTCTAATATGACTATAGAGCGTTGGGCGTAGGGCTAATATACTTCAAGATTAAATTACCGAAAAAGTAAACATCTTACCTCTACATCTACCTCTTACCTACATCTACCCGTAAAAAACGTCCCCTGTCTCGAAATCTGTCAGTAGGCAGAATCTTTTCGATAATATTGTTTATTCTTTTTTTTTTTTCAATTCCTTCTATTAGTTCACACTACTCCCTATATATATCTTGTTCAAATTTTCAATCGTTGATAAAATATTTTTTATTTATCCACTCAAGGTCAAATACATTTTTTAACTTGTAGTGGATGACACTTGATGTTAATACAGTTTATTCAAATATTAATTCATTCATTAAATTTAATTAATTAATTTTAGTTTTTACATTTAAGTATCTAATAAGTAAGTATCTAATAATAGATGGCGCCAGATGTACGATGAAAATTTCAAATATATTTGTAAAGGATTTTTCTGTAATATAGTGGAAAAAAAGTAGGAATTGACTTCAATTTTTTTTTTTTTATTATTATTATTACTTGTTTATAAGGCATTCAAATATTTTTCTGCTTAAAGAAAAAAATTGAGCAGAACAGAAATCAGAGTGTGAAAAAAATTCATTTTAAAATATAATAGCCTAAGAAAATCTTTGTTGCATTTCAGAAAATGTTAGTGATAGAAGTATATCACAATCTTCTAATACAGGAAATAAAAATGAAGAATCTTCATCAAATAAAGATGAATCAAGTAAAAATGCAGTGTCTGGCACTACAAGAAAATCCTTCCTAGGAGGTTACAGACATAAGCTTACTGGGAAAATATATCACCATGCCATTGTTCAAACTCCTCCATCTCCATGGAAATATGGCTTTATTTTGAGATTCAACCGGTAAATTTAATAATTTCTATGATTCATAACATAATATTAATATATGTACAGGTGATTATAATTAAAGACCCACTTTCATAATGCTATAAAAAAGAGCCTCTCGTTACAATGAATTCAAATTTTAATGGAAGATTCTTGAAGGGGAAACGTAAAAAAAAAGCATGAAAAGTTGAAAAGTGTATTAATAGATGCCGCGTCCTAAAGAAAGTGAATTCGACTGCCAATGATAATTTGAATCGAAATTGCAACTTATTTGGCATGAGTTGCACATTAAACCAACTGTAGTGTTCAATACGCTTCATTGTTTCGGTTTTTTGACGGAAAAATGACTTCCAAGTCTTTCAACAGTTGTGTCAACGGTAATGGAAAGCCCATCCATCACGGCAAGGTCATAACAAATTGGATGTGAAAAAAATCGGTGGAACTTTTTTTGATGCCATATCGTTTGCCCCTTTTTCAAGTATCTCCAGTTCAAATTTGAACTCATTGTGACGAGTATTTCTTTTCTACAGCATTTTGAACGTGGTATTTTAATTATATTCGCTCTGTATATATATATATTATCAATATTATTATTATCATATTATACTAGAATTATACTGGAATTTATAATCCACATAACATATATAATATATAAGATCATAGCACGATGCTAGGTGGCACTTACTCTTATTTTTTATGTTCCCTCCAAGACTTGTAGTACTGCAGTTGCGAAAATTCTCAATGTGATCTGCCCTTACCTCTTACTCTAAAAATATATAGAGTAAATAACCATATTTTCAATAAATAATTGTTGATAAAAATAGTTTTGTTGGAACCACAGAAAGTGAGGGCACACAAATAATCAATCATCCATCGAACTAACACAGTACAGAGTTGATTGCCTTTTTCGAAAAATCCAATTAAAAATTTAAAAAAAAAAAGCCTAGTGGAAAAATATTTTTTATATTTTTTACTATGTTAATCAATAGTAAATTTAAATGTTTGTTTAATTAATATCACTGAAATTCCCGATTTACATTGTAGCCTAGTTATCGCCTATTCGGATTTTCACTTGGTTTTTCACATGTCCTTCATGAAAATTATCCTTATATTACATATTCAGTATATCCTTTTTTTTTTTTCCTTATCTTATCATTCTAGCCTAGTTTTCTTTTTCAACATACTTGTTAGAATGAGGAGATATTTTATATATATTTAATGTATTTAAATGTATGGAAAAAAAAAAAAAAATAGAAAAAATCTGATTGTAGAAAGAGAAATTAATTAGTCATAAATGTCATGGAGGAATAGGCTACTATCTTGTCACAGATTTAACTTCGGAACATTTTTATTCGATAATTATAAACAAAAGAATATCTTTTATTTCCACCATATACTTGTATTTCTTGAAAGATTTATTTAGTGAAATTAAAAAAATAAATATTAGACCAATACATTGCTCATTTTCTTAAAATGGGTATTAAATTGTTTATTTACTTTTAGTCTATTTTTCTCTCGTTACTTATTCAGTTCCTTCTATTATCTCACACTCTCTCTATATATATCTTGTTCAAATTTTCAATCGTTCATAAAAATGTTTTTTATTCATCCACTCAAGTCCAAAAACATTTTTTCAACTCTGTAGCGGATGACACTTGATGTTAATACAGTTTTTCAAATATTAATTTAGTAATTTAAATTTAATTATTTAATTTTTATTTTTTTTTATATTTAAGTTGTATATATATCTAATAAATAGATGGCGCCAGATAAACTTAAAAATGAATGAAAATTATTAATAAAAGGACTTTCTGCAATATAGCAAAAAAAAAGTAGGAATTTACTTAAAAAAATTTTTTTTTTTTTTATATTACTTGTTTTTTTCTTGTTAAATGATAAATACTCCTTATTTTACCAAGATATCGATTATTTTTAAAATCACAAGCATACTATTATTTTAAGTACCGCAGGTAGTGTTTCAAAATTTGTTATGCAATGAACGCCTTTTTGGTTTTTCAACATATTAAAATATTCCTTGTATGGAATATATATCAAATAAATAATTTTTAAGTGCCCAGAATTATCTCGTTATGAAAGTAATTCTTGGTCAATTAATTTTTATAGAAAATTTTAAGAATAGGAGCAATATATTGGTCTAATTTATTTATTAATTTTACTAAATAAGCTTTCCCAAAAAATACGAGCATTTTATTTTAAAAGCCAAAAGAAAAAAAACCCAAATATTATAATTCTATTGAAATTATTTTTCCAGCACTAGTCAACAATGAAAACAAATATTTAATGTCCATGCTCTCTATTTTGTTTCTCTTTTTTGTCAACAGAATTTTCCTGCGCCCTTTTCCAGAAGCTTCACTTAAACCGTGTTATTTTCTTCCATAAAATATATAAAAGTTTTTGTTATGGTAAACACCATAATAGTATTGTAGTGTGTGCTGGCGAGGGCGGACCCCAAAGTTGGGCCCAGATTGTGGTGTTGGTTGTAGGTTGTGTAGCTGATTGTAACAGGGTGTGGTTGGGTTGGGACACAAGTTTGAAATTTCATCTTTATTTGGTGTAAGAGATTCATCATCTCATCTTTATTTACATATACATCCTTCCTCGGGAGAGGGATTACAAAACTAAACATTTCTCATCAGAAGCGCGTGATTGTGCTATACTACTAAATGTTTAACGGCAGCGCCAGTTGTACTTCCTCACGGGTGAGAGCGTCTCAAGGCGTACTGATCATTTCCCAAATGCCACAGGGGGCGCTTTGCCAGTACGTAAAAGAAACATGATTGTGTAGGAGGAAAGCATAGTTACAGTATGGCCTTTGTATGTTTTTCGAAACTTTCTTGGTATCTTATAATTCCGGTGTGGGTAAATTTTATCATGCGGGTTAGAGGTGGCCTCCACACTGAAATGTGCAAATTGAAAAATCCGATCGCGTGTAAAGGTGCCTCATCTGTGGGTGTAGAAAATTCTATGCCAATGTACTCGCCGGTAAAATTCAATGACAGAGATCTATATGCCGGGAATAACTAGCTCGTCTAGCTGCTTGCTTCTGTGAATGATTAAAAATGTTTCCTAGCTCAATTTTTTTCCTTCCCATGTATAGCTCCGGAGAAATCAACTTTTATGCTGGCAATGAACTTTCATCTTCATCCCTCTCTCAGAATTCGTTTTTCCAATTTTAGAGCCTAAAAATTCCTCAAATGAATACCTTCCATCTTGTCAAGGAAATGCTTTACTTTTACAAAGAAAAATGTAAACGAGGAAAACTTTATGAACCATCATTTATCGTACTGGATGTTTTTCACGATACAACCTTAGAATTGCAATTCGTAGCCTGCCATAAGACTGGAATGCTTACTTTGTCAGAGGGCATAAATATATTGGCACGGTTGAAATACACTTTTTGAAATGATTTTTACTGGGCTTGCTTGCATTGTC